>CATIWM010197348.1:0-14248 GCA_949671775.1 Mallotus repandus
TGTATTCTCATTTTAGCAGCCTATATAAGGCTGAATTGTTGTAGTTTTATGATTAGGCTGAATTTCTGTTATTCTGTGTTATCAAAACATATTGTTCTCTAAGAGTTATAAACTGTTTCAACCTCAACTCTTGTTTATTTCAAGCTGTTTTAGAGTTGTTTCAACTTTAAATTATATTTTCTTTTTGTTTCATCGCATCAATAACTCAATTTCAGAGCCACCAAACGAGCTTCACCCACTATATCCCACACGTTGCTTTGTAATACCCTTCTCCATTCTGCAACTTTTCTTTTGAAGCACAATACGTTGGCCGTTGATTTTGTAGCTAATGGTAAACCTTGACACCTTTTTGCTATTTCCTCGCCTATTTTTACCAATTCTGGGTATTCATTTCCATCTTCGTCATCAAATGCATGTCTTACAAACACCGACCAACAATGATCTTATCTCAGTCCCTTCAAATTACAGCTTAGATCAATGTGCATCTTTGTGGCTACAACTACATTTGCATCGCGTGTTGTAACAACAACTTTGCTTCCTTGTGCCCCATCCTTCAAAGGTTTCAATAAATTTTCCTATTCATCATCCTTATCACTCTAAACATCATCCAGCACGAGCAAAAACTTTCTGCCCTATAGGTTCTCCTTTACTTTAACTTGAAGCTCCTGCAGGTTTGCATTAGAGGTCTCTAAAGTGATCAATTGGCCAAGAATATCTCTCATAACTTTGGAGACGTCAAAAATTTTTGAAGCATAGACCCAAAGTTCAAAAAATTTTGACGCATAAACAAGGCGAGCAAAGGTGGTTTTATTCATTCCACCAGTACCCACAATTCAAATCATACCTGCACTCAAGGTATTATGTGATAGTAAGGCATTGATTATGTCCGTCTTTTCTTCATCACTGCCATAAATGCCAGACATATAATCTAGTAAAGAAGCAGCAAGTATTTTCAGGGAGGAAGGTTTTTCTCCTATGCCCTCTCTCAAGTCAATCCAAGGGCTTGCATCTGTCTTATTAGACAATCCACCTTGTCATGAATCTTTTGCAATTACTCATTCGCTACCTTCTGAAATGGATTTCGAGAAGAGAAAAACTTGCTCACCTTTGCAAATCTACCTTACAACTTGGATCACAGTTCTTCATAAGCAATTCATCTAACAAGTCATCATCTTCAAAGGTAGCTTCTATGAGCTCATCAAGCCACCTTTTCACAGCTGGGAAAGTGATATGCTTCTCCTCAGCAGAATTAAGAAGCCCCCTGACAGTGATCATAGTTATCTTCAACTTCTTCAACAATCTATCATCAAGCTTATGAGCCATGACGAAGCCAATAACATCAGGGGACTCCATCTTCTGGAACAAGTAGTCAAACAAATTAGATAAAAATGCTCCTGCTACCAACTTCACAGCCATGGTTTCTCCACAGTACAAAGCATCAAAGAAACAACTAGTGATCAAAGAAAAGCAAAAGTGAAGAAGCAATGCAACAATTCAACAACAGATCAGACTTTTTGTTTGCACTGTAAAATTAGTTTAGACTTTAGATAAGTCTAAAAAAATTTATAAAAAAATTGGTAGCCTTGCTAGAATCATACGTCCTTACATATATTATAATCATAAATGGTTGATGTTGAGGTGATGTACAACAAAATTACTTCAAGTTAAGTTAAAATTATCATGTTTTTTTATGAAGATTCTCCCATGTATGACTTATACGGTTGTTGTCAGTGAGTGTAAAATCTGTCATTTTGGGTCTCAGCTTTAGTTGCAAGCCGAATGGCCTAACTAAGATTCCATACATCTTGAACACCCAATCTATCTTAGATGTTTGTCCTCAACCCTCCAATAAACCCAGCTGCCCGTTGTGATTCGGTTTCAAAAAGGTCATTTCGAGTAGACAACCGAAAGATCTTAGTTGAATAATCTCACACTGAATGATCTCCTTACCGACAATTTTGATATTGATGGAATAAAATTTGATTATAGTCATGCGGTAGGAAATTACCCTTAAGTAGTTATTTTATCCGCCACTAGGATCTTATTTGTGTTTTCCTTATATGAACACGTGACATCTGCTCCTGCTCCCACCAAGCTGAAGCTCCTTCCTTTAGTTTGTACGCCATCAATTTGACCTTTTTGTCATCGGGGATCTCCATATAATCAAAGAATCTTTCTACTTCATTAAGCCAATCCAAAAAAATTTCGAATATGTAGTTGGCCATTGAAGGTAGGAATCTCGATCTTTAATTGGTACTCAAAATTTCCTCCAAAATGACCTAAATCAGGTCTGCCATTGTAGTTTCTCACTTGATTACGCCTCATGTCTTCGTGTGTAAGAGTCTCAATCTCCTCATCACTACTATCATCAAGTTCTCTTTGAACATGCCTATGAATTGGCATTTCTAAATTCAGCAAGGGTTGATTTAGAAGATTTCTTTGTGGTTGTAGTGGTGTCAGCTCTACTCGATCACAAGGACCATCATTGATAGGTGCAGCAGCCCATAGCTCAACTCGTAGCCCTTCAAAAGAGGTTCACAAGCCTTGGAGAACCCGTAGAGTCTCCCTTTGTAGATCAATCATGGTTTTCATGTCGTCGGAGGTTAAATCTTCAGTATTAGCCATCTCCTTTTTTTTGCAAAAAATTGACTCTTGTAGGGGAAATCCCTGCTCTGATACCACTTGATGCAGTGAAACAAAAAGAAAACATAATTTAAAGTTGAAACAACTCTAAAATAGCTTGAAGTGAACAATAGTTGAGGTTGAAACAACCTATAACTCTTAGAGAACAATATGTTTTATAACACAGAATAACAGAAATTTTATTAATAAAAGACTAATCATAAAACTACAATAATTCAGCCTTATATAGGCTGTTAAAATGAGAATACAACTGGTCATTCCTTTAGTCAAGGATTGGCAGCTTGTAATACTGAAAAATACACCTAAAAGTCACCTAAACACAATTGACATTTGATACTGTTGAACAACCTTTTTTGAAAAAGAGTTTGGAAGCTATAAATGTTGAAAATAAGTGAATAAAACACCCTAAACTCAACTGAAACACAGCTAATTATTGACTAATAAAAACAGCCTATGTTGACTAGGCAAATGAGTAAGGGAAAATGTGGAAATTGCAGGAATGTGTTACTGCTATCCTACATCAGTTATTATTATCTCCCATCATGTATAAAACAATGTGTTGCTTATTGTGGAATATTCCCTAAGGGATTTAAGTTCAAAAAGGAGTTGTTAATCCATTTTTGGATGGTAGAGAGTTTTTTAGATCAACGCTAAGGGAATAAAGCAGCACTAAAAGAGCTAGGTACTAAGTACATTGATTATCTTATATCAAGGTTATTTTTTCAGCGAGCAAATAGCAATGGGTCAAGTTTTATTATGCATGACCTCATACATGAACTGTGTGAATTTGTGTTGGGAGAATTTTGCTTCAGTTTAGAGCCTGACCCTTTATGTAGTGTTCCTATGAAGACTCGTGATTTGTCAACATTGGATACTCATAACACAAACTAAAATGAATTTGAGGGCATCAATGGAGGCCAACTTTTGCGCACCTTCATATATGTAAATGATGCTTTTATCTACGTGAAGGGGCTAAGTCACGATTTTTTGATGAGGTTCAAGTATTCGCATTACATAAATTGCCAAAATCAATTGGCAATTTGAATCATTTACAATATTTAAATATCCATAACATAAAGATTGAGAGGTTACCTGATTCTGTGATCTTGTGGTGTTGTTGGGGTCTCTTTTAGCTGCCAACCAACATGTGTAGGCTAATCAACTTGTGTTATCTGGATATTAGAAACACGAGCTTGCAAAGAATACCAGCAAAAATTAATAAATTTAAAAAGCTCCATACTTTGACTAATTTCATTTTGGGAAAAAGAGAGGGTTCAGCATTAAAGAGTTAAGGAAGCTTAACCAGTTAAGAGGAGAGCTTATAATTGAGAATCTACAGCATGTCGTTGATGATCTTGATGCTTTATCTACCAATTTGAAAGATATACCCCTTACCAAGTTCAGGCTCATATAGAGGGTAAAAGCAAGAATCAACATAAGGAACATTACGTTCTTTACTTTCTAAGGCCTCACCAGGAGCTTGAAAGTTTTTACATTGATGGTTTTGAAGGTGCCAATATTTCCATATTGGTTAGGTAATCTTTCCGACTCCCATCCTTACTTCTCTAAGTTAGTATGCTTGAACCTCAGTTGCTGTCAAAACTATGCTTGCCCCCTCTTGAGCAGTTAGCATCTTTAAAAGAACTCTCAATCAGAAAATTTGGCAAAGTCAAGATTGTAGGTTTTGAGTTTCATGAAAGCTGCACTCCTCATGAGAAGTCATTTCCATCTCTCTAAATTTTAAGATTTGAGGACATGGAACAATGTTATGAATGGGAAGATAAGGCTGGAGCTTTCCCCTACCTCAAGGAGCTTTACATTGAAAAATGTCCCAACCAAAGGAAAACCCCGCCAAGTTAGCTTCCATCCCTCACAAAACTACATATGTGGAGTTGTCTGCGATTTCAGCATACATTTCCAAAGGTTTCAGCAAAATGTAAGATGACATTGGTCGAGGACTCTCACTTTATGAAGTTAGTTCAATCATCTTCCAGGCAGTATCTCAGTATGGGAAAGTCTGTTGATTTTCCTATAGACTTTGCCATAAAAATGGATTCTTTAGAAGCAATTGAATTCAAAAACTTTGCATCATTAGATTTCTTCCTGTTACAGTTATTTTGAAAGACCAAAAGACTTTGCATCAGTGGATGTCCAAATTTTGAATCTTTCTCTATAGCTGAAGGGACCTCTGAGTGTCTGATGTCTCCTTTCTAAGAGATTTTCATATTTGGTGATACGAAGTTAAGCATCCTTCCACTTCTAAAAGCTCGAAACATCCGTACAGTGAGGTTACATGACTATGCTTATGATGTATATTTCTCGAAATTGCCTGACGGGTTGTACCGCCTAGAAGTTAACCATCTACAATCTTCAGGAATACCCAAAACCTGCCTGATGGGTGATGTTGCTTCTGCTATGAAAGAAATTGGCATCATGGTCAAGTTCGAGTTCTTCCCATCATTAGAGTTGTTTCCCTAGTTAAAGTCCTTTAGAATCTGTTCCGCAGCTTGAATCAAAATCCCTTTAGAAGATAAGGCAAGGCGTGGGGAATTCACATCGTTGGATGCATTGACAATCAACGACTGCACTGATTTGGTAATTTTCCCTGAAGAAGGATTATTTACTCCTAGTTTGACAAGGCTTGTATTATTAGGAAGTCATTGCCTGAATGTATGCAGTCTCTCTTCCCTTGCCTTTTGAATTTGGAGATCAGTCAATGTCCAACAATGAAGTCATTTCCCATAAGGTTTCTACCCACCAATTTACAGTTCATTCATATCCAAGAATGCCACAAACTCTCCCTCGTTCAATATTTTTTGAAGATATAGAAAATCCAATATCCTCTTCTCTTACCTCTGTTGTAATTCAAAATCTTCATAACCTTATGTAGGCGGTGGGGTTTAACGCGCTCCTAAGTATCGGCAACCACGGCACTGTGTAAGCTCAAGGCTTGCTAGGAAAAATAAGAATGGCTTGGGGCCTATATTAGAGATTGAGTTGCCACCCGGATGAAAACCAGGACACACTTTACAGCAACTAGATTCCACGGAGGTATCTAGAAGCTGTCATCAGAGATCGAGTTCGGAAATTGGGTATGGGCTTTTAAATGCCCACCCAACCTTGCAGTTGGCCTCTGTGTGTGTTTTGTATTTTATTACCTTTGATTATTTGATTATTTCCTTATTATTGGGTGGATTGCAAATGCTTCCAATTTTACAATTTAATCCAAGTTTGTACATTAGTCATTTTACATGCTCTATTACCTTGTACTGGTTATAAATAAGAATAAATATTACAAACATTCATTTAAAACAAATAGGGATGAGATTAGGGATTACAATAATTTACAAAATTACAATAATGCTAAATTCAAATAAAACCTCTCAATAACTAATTAACTCATTAATTATTTAGTGATTGGAAATCACAAAGAGGCCTACACCAAACACGGGTAAGTTTCGTCTTAAAATAAATAGTTTTTTATATAAAAAGGAAATAAATTCGCATGAAGTAGGCACAAATACTCATTTAAACATGGTTTATTTACTCAAACATACATAAAAGTATAACAATCGCATCCAATACTAAAGATATTATGCAGCATATTCGTATCAGATACTAAAAATATACCAAAAGGATTCCAAAGATATAGCAGAATCACACCGAATTTTGGTGAGGAGGCGATCGTCACCTGGAAAGAGGCGTCGCCTCTTGGATCCCTATTTAGGAGGCGATCGCCTCCTTACTAAGGGGCAATGTCTCTTTAAAAGGACATCTCCTCTTAACCAGGAACACTACGATTCACATATTACTGGAATTATAAGTAAATCAAATTTCATGCAAACTACACGTAAATCTACCCCTAATACATCAATATTTCACAGAATCATGCCTTTATATGACATTTCAAATGCCAGAAATCCAAAAAAATAATTGATTGAAACTAATAAGTTGAGTTTTTATGAAAATAAGAATTTGAAAAGCTTGAAAATAGTAATTCTTGCTGAATGAACCAAGTTTGATGCTCCTAACTGAGCCCTCAAAGCTTGGTTTGTAGGTTTGCAACCTTTAAATGTAAGAGAACCTCCTCTCCCTTCAAGAAAATCAACTTAAGCTCTTGTTTTTCACCCATTTCCACTCTCTTTTCTCTTCTTCACTCAAAGTGCGTTTCTTTCTTTTTCTCTATATTCTCTAGTCTTTATTTTTGCGTCTCCCCCCTCTTACCAGACCCTCAAGCTCTCTACTTAAGCACTCTTTCCTTCTCTCTTTCCCATTTCCCAAAAATGCCACTAGGATCAAGCCATCATTTCCCCTCACTCCCCTTATCTTCTCAACACCCTCTCTCCCTTGAAAGTCATCCTTCCATGCCCAAATCTACAGGCTAGAGATCTGTGGGTCCACTTTTGGTGTATGAGGCCAAAATGCATTAAATTGCATTTAATGTAAAGTTAGGTCGGCTACTGAAGAGGCATTGCCTCTTTGTGCCCAAATGTAAGGGGCTTTGCCACTTAGGAAGAGGTGATCACCTCTTCACCAGGCCTTAATTGGGTCTAGGCTAATAGGCTTGGGCTTAGGCATTTAGGCTTTGGGTTATGGGTTATGAGCTAGGTTTAAGCTTTTGAGTCCATTTTAAAGAAGGCTTCAGGTCCCCTTACATTCAAAATTTTGACTCACTCATCATTAGGCTTTCGTCGCGGGCCGGTCAAACCGAGGGTGTCTACAGTTTGCCCCTTTGGTTTTTCAAAAACTAGATTTTTTAAATCAATTTTTTGAAAAAGCAACATGCATAATAAATAGTAAGAATGGCATACCTGACCTGCAAGCTTCACTTGGGTCATCAGCCTCGAGAGGTCGATTTTTAGACTCACTGTAGAATCTTGAAACGTGACCTTGCTTCTCGGATTTTCCTAGCCCAATCAACCACTCACTACAGTTAAGGGGTGAACCCTTGGTTTTCCTAGCCTGAGATGTCACCTAATGAAGAAAGATGAAAACGTAAACATGTTACTCGGGTTTTCCTGTTCCGATCAGTTTCTTATTAATATTTGATGTGAATTTCAGGTTTTCCTGCCCCGATCTTCACTTAGTAAACAAAAAGGTGAAACGTAACCGTGTTCCTTAGGTTTTTCAGGCCCAATCAGTCACTCATTAATATTTTAGGCGTGATTCTTGAGTTTTCCTGGCTTGAGAGGTTACTCAGTAGAAAAGACAGAAACGTAACCGTGTTCCTTAAGTTTTCTTGCCTAATCAGCTACTCATTATAGTTTGAGGCGTGATTCTCGAGTTTTCTTAGCTCAAGAAGTCACTCAGTAGAGAAGATGCACTTCAGAGATTCATTGCCCGACCAGACACTTCTTGAAATGTGAACTTTGAGAATTCATTGCTCGACCAATCACTTCATCGTAATGCGCACTTAGGGGATTCAAACCTGACCAGACGCTCTATTTTAATGCGCACTTCAAGGATTCAAATCGAACTAAATGCTTCATCATAACGCGCACTTCGGGGATTCAAACCCAACCAGATGCTTCTTTGCAATGCGCACTTCGGGGATTCAAACCTAACTAGATGCTTCTTTACAATACACACTTCAGGGATTCAAACCTGACCAGACACTTTGTTGCTAACACTTCGTTTAGAATACCTTTAATCATTCAAAGTTGATTTCAGGACACACCCGAGAGGCAGAATAAGTAATTCTTTGTACACATTTTTTTTAGGTTCCACTGAGGATTTCCACCTACCTGATGGGCCATTCACAGGCTTTTTTGCCCTTCTTTTCCTTTTTCCTTTTCCTTTTGCATTTTTGGGCCTATCCTTAAAGGTCTACCCCTTTTTACTATATATACAAACCTTTCCCTTTTCTTTTTTTTCTATCTCCTTCTCCTTTTGTTTCTCTTTCTTTTCACCCCATATTTTCTCATTTTTGAACATAGCTAATAAGAGGACGTTGCCTCTATCCCCTTGGGATCTTGTTTCTCCTGCCATTACCCCCTTGCGCAACCATGGATTCACGAAAGGTGACACATTTCCCATTCTGATGGATTTGAAGACTCACATATGTTCTTTGGCTTCATGAGAAATTTAGTATCCAAAACTCCTCATTTTTTCCTGAAAATTGTACTGGCTTAGGATGCATTCATGTTTATTTATCAATTAGGATTAGAAATAGGACCGAATTTGATGAAAAATGTGAATTTTGATGAAAATTTGCAAAGAATGTGTTGTTCTTCGCGTTGAGGACGCGTTGCCTCTTCGAGGAGGCGAAAGGCGATCTCCCCTTTGAAGAGGTGATTGCTCGTTGGTGAAGAAGCGATCATCTCTTTGATGCAAAGAGGGCATCCTCCCTTAGACAAAAGGCGTCACCTTTTGGGCAAGGGGCATCGCCTCTTAGCTAGGGAAGACCTCTTTTTTTCTTCCGTTTTTCCATTTTTTAAGCTAAATTTACACATCTAAGAATATTTAAATAACACTATATCAATTCTACTCATTGGTTTCTCCTTGCAGCATAATGCGCACATATTCAAAGGCGCAAGGAATTTTCATGGAGATCGGGTCTTCTATAATGAGCTTATAGACGACCAAAGGGACCGGATCCAAGACACTGGATTCGAGGACTTTGCCCTTTCTCTGCTTGAGGAGCAGGGGAAGATGAATTACCAGCCTCTTCATGCATTGATAGAGAGGTGGCTAGACATGATTCACACCTTCCACGTGCTATTCTGGGAGTTAACGTTGGATCCCGTTTCTTTTGCTACCATCACCAGGATCATATGTGCCACGGACCCCGTTCCTTTTGATGCCAGCATGCATCGGACGAGCCCAGATATAGTTGCCTACATCGAGCGTCTTCTCAGGGTGATTCTCGTCATTTAGGGGACTCACACTATTAAGTTAGATTATATCCGGAGCTTCTACACCTAGAAGAGAACCGCGGCAATGACCTCTGCCTGAGATTGACCAGGTAGTACGGGCTTTCTTGGTTTTCCTATTTGGAACCACTCTCTTTACCGATAGTGCCAGCTCCCTAGACATGATATTCTTTATGTCGCTTTGGGCTTCCTATGATTGGGGCAGCTGTGCTCTAGCATATCTGTATCACAGCATGGATGAGGTGGTGCGTGGAGGTTCTACAGCTTCTAACATGCCACTCTAGTATTTCCTGAATCCTTTTTTGATTTATTCTGAAATTTTTTTATTTGTCATCTACTAATAATTTCCTTTACATGTCTGGGATTGGAGTTGGAGCTGATTGTCGGGATATCCCGTCTAGCGGATCACCTTTCAGCTATAAGGAGGTAGGGGGCCAGCTGTGTACTGAAGAGACACATGGCCCATGTGCACATCCATCGGGAGCGCCTGAACTCCCTAACTTTTAAAGGGGTACCTGAAAAAAATGAACCAAAAATTCTTTTTAGTATTATGTTAATTTTATTCACCTACCTACTACATTTTTGCAGATACAAAGTGCTCCGTGGGGACCAAAGAACCGGTGGAATCCCGAGATGGTCCGCTCTAAGCCGATATCCTTGCAGAGAGTTTTGCTTTGAGGTCCCAGCTATTGATTATGGTATTCCAGTGAGAGAGTCTACAATTGGACTAGGAGTCCCTGGGTGAGACGTGTCCTCAAGTCTCCTCCTCGGCACTTTTTCTGAATGCACAGGTTGGAGGGTGAGGAGTTTGATTGGGTTGTCATTGGAGAGCCGGCTATTGATCATAATATGCAGGTGAAGAGGCAGTACCTGGATTTTGCCCGGACCCACCTCCTAAAGCAAGTCCCCCTAAACGTTGACTCCACCTCTCAGGTACTTAATTTGATTCCTTGATCACATTCCTTGAAGTATCACATTCTAAGGCGATTTCTCACATTTAGCTTGCAGGCAATGAACCTGCATTATGTGCTAGACCCCCAATTTGGGAGAGACCCCGCAAGGACGAGAGTGGAGTAGGCACTTCGACTGGAGTATAGCAACCTAGACCTCCTACCATTACCGCCTCCGATTTGATTGCTGGCAGCCTTGTACATACTTCAAACCCCTTAGTTCGGTGCTGGGTTCCTCCAGAAGAGCTATCGCGCCATTTTATGACTCTGATGAGGAGCTGACACGTACTTGTGCTCCCATTAGCACCCCCTATATAAGTTTGCCTTTGGTCCTGTCTTCTTAATCATTCTCAACACATTTGTTAATGCTGATTAGTTTATCAATAATGCAGATTCCTTTGGAGTAAGGTCAGTACATGTATAGATTAATAGAGGCTCAGAGGGATTATATGTTGGATGTCACCCAACAGTGGAGGGTAAGGATTCTTATTATGCTTATATGTATGCATGCTTGAGTGATTTACTCACCTTATGTTTGCTTGAACAGGATCGGGATGAAGCGAGCCAGGTGAGGATTACCGCTCTTGAGCGCCAGATTGAGGTGCTCCAGATTAACGAGGATGAGGATGATGATGCAGCAGATAGAGGTGCTGCCGAAAAGGGCGAGGATTCTGAGGGCACAAATTCATATGCTTCTTATATTAGGAGATCTTTGATTTTTGTAAACAATTTACATTGTTAAATCTAAAGTTTAGGAAATTCTTCTACTTTTCTATTTCATTTTGCTCGAATAGAATATTTCAAAATTAACTCAGTTCAATGAATCATAATTTCAAAAAAATTTGATGTTCGTGATTGCATGAACATATATACAACAGAATTCCATAATCACGACTAAAGTTTCACCAAAATTCGAAACAAAAATTTTTTGTTCACTAGTGGAGAGGCGTTCGTCTCTTTAAAGAGGCGTCGCCTCTTCAATCCCTGCTCAAGAGGCGATTACCTCTTTGCAATGAGGCATTGCCTCCTCGAAGGGGCGATCGTCTCATCGACGGTTCTGCAAAAGCTTTAAAAACCCTAGCCTTTTCTAAAAACCCCAATTTCCAGCACTACCATTTTTTCTCTGTTCTCTCCCTGAAATATACCCTAAACCTCCTAAAATAACTAAAAGAAGCTTGAAACAACTACAGATGATCATGGTCTAAAAGCTTGGATGGCGAATCTTGGTCTAAATTAGAACCATTTAAGGTGTATGGGGCCAATCCGTTTTCCAATATTTACATGCTAAGAAGATCAATTTCTCACTTCCTCATGTTCTTTATCAATTTTAGGATCCTAAAAAACATGTCTCCAGGTTCAACATTGTGGAGCTATGCCCCCTGCCATAGGAGTTTGAAGCTATCCTCGGCTCTCAGATGGATTCTGGTTGTCAAATCATGATCCCTTTGGCTGAAACTCTGGAATTGCACTCTATGCAGTATCAAATGGCCTGAATGTTCAACTTTTCACCTCAGTCATCACTTTGCCACATCTTTAACACTAAGATCCTGATAGACTCTTTTCTAGAAGTGATAGTGGGAGTGGATAACAAGGAAGCATATTGGCCTCGGATGTTGGCCTTTTGTATGTATGCTTAATTTTTGCTTGTTTCTCCTTTTGGTAACGGTGATTCCAAGATTTTGCATATCCTATATCAAGTGGAAGCATGCTTAAACCCTTTTCCTCTCATTTTGGCTGAAACCATCATAAGATTAGATAATTTTGCTGAAACTAGACGATTCTCTAGAAGTCCTCTGTTACTGGAGGTTTGTTTTCTTTCCATTCTCCATTTACTGCCCCTTTCTTCTATAATTCTTTACTTTCTGCATCTACAATCTGCATAGGCATGGTTTTAAGAAAAGTTGAGGTTATAAGAACCTCCCAGAGATATCACACATTACAAAGCAAAGCATTATCGCACTCGAAGACTTCATCACATTTCAGCAGATGTTCGGAGTTGGTTATCCACTTTCTGTAATACACTGATCTAGTGGATGTGCCCATGGTGGAAGTTGCAGTATGTCACCATTCGGTCTTACACTTACTATATTCCTATAGCTGGCTTTCATTTTGCCACCTTTTACAATCCTACATGGCTTTGCAGGCAGTACAGATAGAAACAATTAATCCTTGAACTTGTGCATGAGTTTAAGCTAGGGCCTCTTACTCAAAATTTCTTGGATAATTTAGCTGCAACTTAGCCTTAGAAGACCATTCAGAGGTATATCGACTACAATGGAGATCAGTCCACTGACGACCAGTATAAGGCATGGGTTCAGTTGCAACAGACAAAAATGGATGAATTTATTATGAACCGCAGGACAAGGGCATTACAAGCATCGAGTGCCCAGAGGGTTCAAAAGAGAAAAAGACAGAATTAGCTTACGTAATTTAGTCTTTATCGCCTTTTATTGGATGGAGTTCCCTTTTTAGTTAAACAATATGTAATAAGCATTTAATGCAAAGTTCAACAATAATGAAGGCAATCCATTCCATTTAATCTGAGCACTAAGCGACTATACATTTTTGCTTCTTACATATCTCCTGTTGCTAATTGGCTTGCCCTTGCAAATTTTCCAATTAACTATTTTTTTCTTTCTCTCTCCTTTTACATGTCCTTAATTTTTGCCTGGATCGCCTCTTTTGTGGTTTTCAATCCAACAGGAGTTTTAAATTTTCATTTGTTCATCTCTGACTTTTGCCTAAGCAGCCCCATTTTTAAGGTTTTCTCCCTAGCAAGACTTTACAGAAAATATTTCTTCAACTTGTCGAGGTTGATAGGCTCTCTAAATTCATTCTCTTCCAAGTCGGATATGATAGCAATGCCCTTAGAGAATGGTTTCTTAACCAACTACGGCCTTCCTAATTTGGCTTAAACTTTCCCCATGGATCAGTATAATTGGCCTAGTCAGTTTTAAGACCAAATCACCCTCTTTGATCTTCCCTGGCTCAATTTTCTTGTTGTAAGCCTGAGCTATTCTTTTCTGATACAGCTGTGAATGAAACTGTGAATGAAACATGGCTTTCATTCTTTTCTCATCCAATAATGTCAGTTGTGCCAATCGACTTTCCACCCACTGATACTCCTTTTGGATTCCAAGAGAACCCGTATAGACTGAATCTCCACCTCTACTAGTAGTACTGCCTCACATCCGTATACTAGTAAATATGGAGTTGCGCTAGTGGATGTCCTTGCAGTAGTCTTGTATCCCCATAATGCAAACTAAAGATATTCATACCAATCTCAGTAGTTTTCCAGCATCTTTGATAGAATCCTCTTCACATTCTTATTGGTGGCTTCCACAGCCCCATTAGCTTGTGGTCAATATGGAGAAGACTCATGATGTTCAATTTTGTATTCCTTCAATGAAGTAGTTGTCTCAGCTCTAAATTGAACACTATTGTCAGAGTCAATGTGATGTGGCAAACTGTATCGGTAGATTATATTCTTCTCTATAAATCTTGTCATATGTTTCAACCCAACTGTGGTGAATGATTCTGCTTTGACCCACTTAGAAAAGTATTTGATTGCTACCATAATGTATCAATGCCCATTAGACGCTTTTGACCTTACTTCCTCAACGATATCGATTCCCTAAGCTGCGAACAGCCACGGAGCAGTCAATCCCTGAAGTTCCATAGAAGGAAAATGGCTTACATCACCATATACTTGACAATTATAGCATTTTTTTTACATATTTCACACAATCTACTTCCATGGTCAGCCAAAAATAACCTTGACAA
>CATIWM010197371.1:0-21325 GCA_949671775.1 Mallotus repandus
TTGAATTTGGTACAAATGATATATATACATTATTGTTTATAAGAAATACATGTTCCCCATTGTTAATTCTTAATCTACTCACTGAGTATTTATACTCATCCTTCAATATTATAATCTTTTTCAAAGTATCTACTTCGGGAGTGAGTTTTAGCTTAGTTGATCATTGTTTTTGCACTCTTCCGCGTTAGAGCCAAGGTTGAGCCAACATTTTAGCTTTTGATTTTTTTTTAACTTCTAGAATAGTCTAGTATGTATAGTTTGTGAAAATGGTCATATCCATATGTGTATATATTTTGGATTGTAAATAGAGAAGTATGTTATTTAAATAACGCTTACACTAACCTTGTTAATAGAATGCTGAAAATTGGTTACTTGTGAGCATGTTTTTAAAATATTGAGAATTTTAAAGTTTTTAGTTCCTTATTGAATAAGGTGTTATAAATTTGGTATCAGAGTGAGTTTTAGATTCTATAGACATGTGTTTTACATGTAGTCTTTATTTGATTTGTTAATTTTTCATTGAATGGTAATGCCATCACGTGTGGAATGTGGTAGAGGTAGAGGCTGAGGCTGAGGCCGAGGGGCTGGTTAAAGCCGTAGTGCAAGACTTGTTAGGCTTCAGGATGTTAACCGACTAAATAAGAATCCTCCTCCCGCAAATGTCTTTGAAGAAGGAGTAGATGAACATAATATTGATGAGCAAGAGGTGTATAAACCTGAAGAGGAATGAGAGGCTAAATATCCTCCTCATCCTCTACCTCCTCCTCCAATACCACCTATGGTACAAATTGACCCTCACATTATAGCTGAAATAGTGACAACATCTCTTATAGCTAGGGAACATTACCGAAAACCTAGAGAACTAATAGAATCAGCAAAGAAGTGTGGAGCTTATGATTTTTATGGTGTGTTGGACTCTGAGAAAGCTGATAAATAGTTAAAGGCCACATAAAAAGCTCTTATTACTCTTGAATTCACCGATGCTTTGAAAATGAGCAATGTCTATGGTCTACTTCATGTGGCTGCAGACATGTAGTTTATAAGAGTTAGAAATTTGCATGGTGTAGCTTTGACATGGGAGCTCTTTAAAGTAGAGTTTTACAGAGAATATTTGATGAAGACATATAAGAGCAACAAACAATATGCTTTCATCCACTTGATGCAAGGTAGTTCTACAGTTAGAGAATATGTGGACAAATTTGAAGAATTGTATAAATTTGTCACAAACATCTTCCCTATAGAGGAGCGGAAATGTAGAAGATTTAAGAAGGGGTTGAGAGTGGAGATTCAAGATGGCTTATCTTTGTATGAAGGATCACAATTTAGAGGTTGGGTTGAAAAAGCTATTAAGAAAGAAAGACTGCAACAAGAAATAAAACAAGATTACAAGTCCTAGTTTTCATCATGAAGTGATAGAAGGAAGTCCTTCAGTAAAGGAGGAAGTTCATCTCAGATGAGATCAAAGACAAATAGTAGAGGGAGTAGAGGCTACTCAGCTAGAACTATACCTCAATTTACTCAGCCCCAAGCTAGCCAAAGCTCAATAAGACAGCGAAGAGTGGTCTAGCAGGTGTATAAGGAGTTGGTACTACCTATTGTTCATCTTGTGGGAGATTTCATGAAGGAGAATGTAAGAAACGACCTTTGACTTATTTTGGCTATGGTGGTTTGGGTCATTTGAGAACAAACTGCCCAAATGAGACACTATTTGAGGGTTCTACTCAAAGTTCAGCTTACAAGGGTGGTAGAGGTGGTAGGCCTCCTTTTCAAGGAAGAGTGATTGGCAAAGGTGCAAGAGTTAATGCTAGTAGAGCTAGTGGTGCTATCCAAACTAAACAGATCGATCAAGAAGCATAAAGTAGTAGACTTACAATTCAGCCTAGGGTGTATGCCATGATTCAACAAGAGGCTATTTCTTCTCCGAATGTGATCACCGGTATGTTATCTATTTTCAAAAGAAATGTCTATTGTTTAATTGATCCTGGCTTTACACATTCATTCATTTCATCTTCATTTTTTATAAATAGTGAGAAAGAGCTTAGTAAGATGAGCGAGAGTTTGGTTGTGGATATACTTGTTGGGGAAACTGTTGTGTGTAATTATGTGTATAAGAGTTGTGAGTTGCAATTGGGGAAAAGGGTGCTAAATGTGAACCTAGTACTAATACATTTGTAAGTGTTTGACATTATTTTAGGCATGGATGCATTATCCTCCTATTAAGCCATAGTGGATTGTTATAGAAAGTTTATAATATTTAATCCACCTGAGGCAAAATAATTTACTTTTAAAGGAGAGTGTTGTGCATTGCCTACTTGCATCATCTCAGCTACTACAACTCGAAAGTTGATAAGAAAAGGAAGTCAAGGCTATCTTGCATATGTAATTGATACTGAAAAAGAAGAGTTGAAGCCATATAACATTTTAGTTGTGAAAGACTTTATTGATGTTTTTTCGGAAGAGCTTCTGGGATGCCCCTTGATCGGGAAATTAAATTTTTAATTGATTTACAACCTAGGACAACTCTTATTTCACAAACACCTTATAAAATGGCCCTAGCTGAATTGAAGGAGTTGAAGGTACAACTGTAAGAATTACTTGACAAGGGATACATCTGGCCTAGTGTATCACCGTAGGGAGCACCAGTGCTGTTTGTAAAGAAGAAGGATGGTACAATGCAGTTGTGTATTGATTACTACCTTGTATAGATTATTTATTTGATCAATTATAAGTTGCAAGGGTATTTTTTAAAATAGACTTAAGGTCAGGGTATCACCAACTGAAGATTAAGGAAGCAGATGTACCTAAAACAGCTTTTAGGACCCGATATGGCCATTATGAATTTTTGGTAATGCCATTTGTGTTAACCAATGCACCGACGATATTTATGGATTTAATGCAGAGGATACTCGAGCATTTTTTAGATTAATTTATGATTATTTTCATAGATGATGTCCTGGTTTATTCCAAGAGTGAAGACGAGCATGCTGAACATTTAAGGCAAGTATTGCAGACTCTAAGGGAAAATAAATTATATGCCAAATTCAGTAAATTTGAGTTTTGGCTTGATCAGGTAGTCTTTCTGGGGCATGTTATTTCAATTGAAGGAGTGTTTGTTGATCCCATAAAAGTAGAAGCAATTGTAAAATGGGAAGCTCCTAAAACTGTGCATGAAGTACGAAGTTTTCTTGGCTTGGCAGGATATTATAGACGATTTGTATAGAATTTATCCATTACTGTCTCACCACTAATTAGGTTGCTTCAAAAAAATGTGTCATTAATGTGGAGTGATGAATGTCAAGAAAGCTTTGACACATTGAAAACATGTTGATTTTAGCTCTAGTTTTGACACTTCTAGAGAAAGATTGTGGGTTTGTTATGTATAGTGATGCATCTAAAAATGGTTTGGAGTGTGTGCTTATGCAGTGAGGTAAAGTGATTGCCTATGCTTCAAGGAAATTACGCCCTCATGAGCTTAATAACCCTACATATGACTTAGAACTTGCAGTAGTTGTGTTTGCTTTGAAAATCTGGAGGCATTACTTGTATGGAGTGACATGTCAAATTTTTACAGATCATAAAAGTCTCAAAATACATCTTTAGTCAGAAGGAATTAAATCTCAGGCAGTGGAGATGGATAGAGTTACTCAAGGACTATGACATTACCGTTGAATATCACTCATGCAAGGCGAATGTAGTAGCGGATGCCCTCAGTCGTAAATCCTTTAGCACTCTATCTCATGTTAAAACTGTTATGCTTCCATTACTTTTTTTTATCTCCATGCTTTGAATGCAGAATTAGCTCATGATAGTTGTGGAGCATTATTAGCTACTTTAAAAGTTTGCCCAACATTGGTAGACTGAGTTAGAGAGGCTTAAAGACAAGATGATTATATCAAGAAGATTGTAGAAGAAGTAAAAAGCAATACTCAGACAGACTTCTTAATTTCTGAAGATGGTACTCTTATGTTTGGAGAAAGACTATGTATACCTAATGTAGAAGTCTTAAAATGAGAAATCATGGAGGAAGTTCATTGTTCTACTTATTCAATTCATCCAGGAAGCATAAAGATGTATAGAATATTACGAGAAAACTATTGGTGGATTGGAATGAAGGAAATTGCAGATTTTATTGCTAGATGTTTGGTGTGTCAACAAGTGAAAGTTGAACATCAACATCCAGCAGGTACCTTACAACCTCTTGCAATTCCAAAGTGGAAATGGGAGCATATTGCAATGGATTTTGTGACAGGGTTGCCTCGTACTCAACAAGGAAATGATGCTCTTTGGGTGATCATTGATAGCTTGACAAAATCAGCTCATTTTCTACCCATTAAAGTGAGCTTTTCACTTGAGAAATTAGCAGAGTTATATGTTAGAGAAGTGGTAAGGTTGCATGGTGTACCATTGTCGATTATTGCTGATCGAGACCCGAGATTTACTTCCAAATTTTGGCCTAGTCTTCAATATGCCTTAAGTACTAAACTTCAATTTAGTACCGTATTTCATCCATAAACTGATGGCCAAACAGAACATACAATTCAGACATTGGAAGATATGCTTCGAGCATGTGTAATTGAATTTAAAGGTAGTTGGGATAAATATGTACCTCTAATGGAGTTTACTTATAATAACAGTTTCCATTCTAGTTTTAATATGACTCTATATGAAGCATTGTATGGTCGAAAATGTAGATCACCTATATGTTGGAGTGAAGCATAAGAAAGAGCTTGTGGGTCTAGATATTGTTCAAGTGACCACAGAGAAGATAGAAATTATCAATAGCAGGTTGAAAACTGCACAAGATAGACAAAAGAGCTATACAAATCTCAAGCGAAGAGAAATAGAACATGAAGTTGGGGATAAGGTGTTTCTCAAAATTTCTCCATGGAAGGGCGTAATAAGGTTTGGGAAGCATGGAAAATTGAGTCAAAGATTCATTGACCATATAAAATAGTGGAGAGAGTTGGAGCAGTTGCCTAGAGATTAGCATTACCACCAAAACTATCCCAAATTCACAATGTTTTTCATGTTTCTATATTGAGGAGGTATCAAAGTGATCCATCTCACATTTTACAAGCACAACCAATGGAATTGGAGGATGACTTAAGTTATGAGGAAGAACCCATTGTCATCTTTGTAAGGGAAGAAAGAGTTTTAAGAAACAAGGTGATTCCTCTAGTCAAAGTCCTATGGAGAAATCACTCAAGGAAGGAAGCAACTCAGGAGCGCGAGGAAGATATGAGAAGTCAATATCCTCACTTGTTTGAAATGGTAGGTATGTAAATTTCGAGAATGAAATTTCTTAAGAGGGAGACAATTGTGAGACTTGCATTCTCATAATATACATGCATTTCATTTTCATGTGCATGACATTTTGATTCATGAGTATTAATTAACTAGAGGGTATGAATATCACATAAATATAAAAGAGGGTTAATGAGAAGTTATTATAAATTGTTTGGGTTAAAATAGAAATTTTACCATAAGTTATGTCTTATTAAAAAAAATCTCTACAAAAAGAAAAGGGAAAAAATGTGGAAGAGAGAAGAAGAAAAGAGGGAAGAAGAAAAACTTAAATTCCCAACCCTTTTTTCTTTAATTTCAATCAAAATTCCAACACCCATCTCAAAGGTAGTTAAGATAAACCTTCACTATCTTGTCCTTTGATGATTGAAGCCTAAAATTAGAGAAGAGGGGAAGTAGGGGCGCTAAATTTAAGAAGATTTCATCTATGTTTCATATAGAATAAGGTAAGCAAGAAGCAAATCTTCTCAATTTTTGAGTAATCAAACATATGCATGTGATTGTATGTTTGTGTTTATAATTAATACCCTTGATTTCAAGCATGGTGAAAGTGATTTGAGCAGAGAATAGCTATGTATATGGCTGATTTTAAGAGTATTATATTTATGGGTATTAATTAGACATGAAAAATGAAGATTTAAGATATTGGTTTACTGCAGAACTCTGTTTTTGGGTATGCAGGGCTGATTCGATTTTTCAATGGCATCAGACTCCCTTAACACTATCATTTTAACCCCATTTTTGGTATGAAGACACTTTTATATATTTTTTATCATGTGATAAAATTTCATGATGAAATACATTCGTTTGGTTGGTCATTTAAATTGATTTTCAAGGCTGCTATAGTAGGTAATTCTGCAGGGGCTGGTTCTGAAATTTGAGTATTTGAGGCCCTTAAAATTTGTGTTTTAATCTGATTTTTGGTGTGCATATACTTCAATATGTTGAAAAAATACCTGTAAATTTTCATATCAAAATTCAGTCATTAAGTCAGTCAACTAATTTAAAAATTTAGGCTGCTGCATTAGATAAGTATTCTGAAAACTGTGCGACTTGCTTAAATTTCATAACTTGCATCATAAAGCATGGCATATGCACTTCATGATCATACTTGTATTTAGGTTTTGTTTTTGGTTTTGAGGTTATAATGTTTGGTATTAGGAGATGATGGAATAAGGGGTAACGCTACGGAGAGATCAAACTTGGGAGGCTTAGGTGTGTAGTACTCTTCAAGGGTCTTCTTATTTTGGCGTGCGTTGGACTTAATCTTGGAATTTTGCTTTGACAAGGTGAGTAGATCACTAATTAACAATGTCATATTAAAACTCTATTTTAAATATATATATATTTACATATGAACATATGTTTTCTCTAAAGTTTAGTTTATTGTTAAAGATGATATGAATTCTATGAATGAGTTTTTATTGTTAAAGATGATACGATTTCTATGAATGGGTCTTGATCCTATCTTGTGAGAAATATTATGAATGTTATATTGCTACTACATAATGGGAACATGTATTCTATTTTGATAAATATTGCTAAATAGAAAATGTATATATATGTATTTCTTAATGACAATGGTACACACTCATATTATGGTTGATATGTGAGATGTTGAAAATGTTGTTAATGAATTGACTATCTTTGGGATAACGCTTGATTACACTGATGCCTTTGGGGCGTGTAATCGGGTGGTTTACCCTTTGGGGTATCTCTACACGTGTGTATGACAGACATTTAGGGAGAGTAATATATTGGATGAGTTACCACCTAAATATATTTGACCACTTAGAGGGAGTAACATATTGGGATGATTTACCACCTAAGTGTGTTTAATGCTCTTAGGGGACCAACATATTGGATGGGTTAGCACTAAAGAGTTTAAAATGTTAATTATGACTTGAGTGTATATTAAATCTCTTAATTTTGATGATGAATATTTATAAATGTGATGTTCCTTGAGGACTATAAAATTTTCCATTTATGACTTGAACAAGTTTTGTCTTAAAATGAAAATGTACTAAGTCATTTGTATTTGGTATAAATGATACATATATCATTGTATTTATGAAATACATGTGCCCCATTATTAATTATTAGTCTACTCATTGAGTATTTATACTCATCCTTCAATATTATAATCTTTTTTAGAGTATCTACTTCGGGAGTGAGTTTTAGCTTGGCTGATCATCGTTTTTGCACTATTCCACGTTAGAGCCAAGGTCGAGCCAACATTTTAGCTTTTGGTTTTGTTTTTAACTTCTAGAATAGTCTCGTATGTATAGTTTGTGAATATGGTCATATCCATTTGTGTATATATTTTAGATTGTAAATAGAGAAATATGTTATTTAAATAATGTTTGTGTGCTTAATACACTAAGCTCTGTTAATAGAATGCTGAAAATTGGTTACTTGTGAGCATGTTCTTGAAATATTGAGAAGTTTAAAGTCTTTAGTTCCTTTTTGAATGGGGTGTTACAGGTACAACACTTTGAAAACTTTTCTTAAATATTATTTGTGTCAATTATATTAATGTTGGCATTGTCTTGGTTTAACTACAAAGCCCTTAAGAACGTAGTGAAAAGATTTCGAGTTTCCCTCTCCCCTCTAGGGGGTGAGTGTGATTTGATTAATCGAACTAGAGTGAAATGTTAAATCAAGCTGCATTATACAGTTTAACAATATGTATAACCATAATCAAACCAATTACATTGGTTAGCTAATCAATCAATTAACCAACTAACTAAAGCGATTTAGTTTTATCGGTTTTTTATTTTTTATTTATAACATATTTTGTTGCATATATTATTAAATTTACCACAAAAACTACATGCTTGTTATTTAAAAATATGAAAAAATTATTGTTTATAAATTCCCGATATTATAATAAGAAAAAAAAGATAGATTAGTAAAAATTAAATCATTTTAAATTTATATTTTACCAGCTAATATTTTTCTTTTTATATGAATTTTATGTGATAACACATATTTTAAAATTCCAAATTTACTTTGTGTGTATATATATATATTAACAACTAGATCAAGTGGTTAATTCTCAACACCATGAGGGGGAGATAGGAGGGAGTGGGGGTTTGATTCTCACTCTTCTCAATAGGATGTTCACACTTTTTTTTTATATATTTGATTAAATTGGTTAGCCATAATTTTATAAAATTTAAAAAAAATCTAAGTCAAACTATTATTTACTTAAGCTGTTTGGTTAATTGAACCAAAACTGAACTTACCAGAAAAGGTGCATATTTACTTAAAACTCTTAATGTTTGGACTAAGGTTTAAGTAGGGCCTCAAAAGTTTTTTAGACTAAATAAACTCATAATGTCATCAAACTACAACAAAATGACACAACCTTAACTAAGGAATATAACGCTGTTAAATTCCTTCCATTTCGCTCTTACTGTTCCTTTCTATGTCCTTCCCTTTTTTACTGAAAGATACTATAGAACCCGCTATTATAATCGTTCAATTTTCTTGGCAACCAAACAACTATACCTCGTTTATTCACTGGTCAGCTCAATGAAACTCATGTTGGTTTGATCTAGAAACATCAAATTTGTTTCCTTTGTTCCTTTGTTTTTCTCAGCTATTAATCTTTGCAAAACCCAAATAATATTTCACTTGCAAAAGGGTTTTTTTAACTAGCTCTCTATTTTGTACATCTCAACTAGCTAAAACCATGTCTTGTTCCCATTTAACCATGAGGGTCAATCCAAAACCTTCAAAGTTCGAAACTTTTGCACATTCTTTTCAATTTTCAACAAATCCATTTCGCTAATTAGTCCAAATTTCACATCTTTATAATATTTGTTATCAATCTTCTTTTTGTACTCCTCCTATTAATTGTGGTTTCTATAAGCTAAGGGATTGGATTTATATTGTCAAAAGCATTCAAAAGATCACTAAGGTGATGAAACTAGTTGCAACTGCAAGGATTCGAAGAGCTCAAGAAGCTGTTATCAATGGTCAACCCTTTGTTGAATGACTTCTTAAAGTACTTTATCATATCAATGAATAGCTCCAATTGGAGGATATTGATGTTCCATTAACCAATGTTAGGCTTGTAAAGAAAGTAGCTCTTGTTGCCATTACTGGTGATAGAGGACTTTGTAGTGGTTTTAACAATGTAGTTCTGAAAAAGGCTTTGTGGTGGTCTTTGGTGACGTTTGACCCTGTGATTCATACTTTTTTGCCATTGTCACCTAGAGGAGGGGTTCACGATGTAAATGGGAAGTGTGTTGATGTTGCAGATGATCAGTTTTTTAGGTTGACGAGTAAGGAAGGGAAGTTGGTTGTCGAGAGGGAGAGTGTGAAGACAAAGAAGGATACTACTTCTTTGCCTCTTATGCAGTTTGAGCAAGACCTAGTTCAAATTCTTGATGCTATGATGCCTCTTTATTTAAATAGTCAGATTTTAAGGGCATTACAGAAGTCATTGGCTAGTGAGCTTGCAGTGAGTAATGCTACAAATAATGCAGCTAATTTGCAGAAGAACATTTCTATTACATACAATTGAGAATGACAAATAAAAATTATATGGGAGATATTGGAGATATGTGTCAATAAGAATACCACCAAAACAAAAAGAAGGGAGCCCTACTTGTACACGTGGGACTCAACTAAACGTTTACCTTAGCAGTGGTATATCATAGGATTAGGATTGTGTTATTTTGCTGTAGCTGACATTAAGAGTCCATTTAGTCAAAAAAAAAAAAAAAATCAAAAGCCTATTTAAAACTTGGCCCAAACATTAAGAGCTTAAATGCACCTTTTCTCTTTCCGGATTAATTTTTTGATTTTTGATGGGCGATCGATTTTTCGGTTATATGTGCTCGCCCCTACTCCCCCTTTCCCCAAAACAAAAAAAATTATACCCTTGAACTTTACACAATTAACCTCTAACACTTTTCAACTTTTATTATTTTTTATTAGACTTTTAAACTTTTATTGTGAACATTTTTTACCTTTCAATTTATAATTTTTATTCTATTTAACTCATACATTATTAAAATGGATAAAATTTAAATTTAAATTTTTTTAACACATAAAATGGTAAAGTTAGTCTCAAAACAATATAAATAGAATTAAAAACTAATATTAAAAAATTAAAAAAATATATTTTTAATTATATTCTCTCTTTCATTAAACATTATTGTAGTTTATATAAATTTCTTTTGTGTCCATATCAACATTGATTTATAAAATATTTCAATTTTATGTATTATAGAGGTTATGTTCAAAATAAAAATTTAAAAGTTGAATAGAACATAATAAAAGTTAAGAAGTGTTAGAGGTTAATTGAGTAAAGTTCAAGGGTGAATTTGGCTAAAAAAAATTATATTAATCAATTTAAATATTTATTGGATTTTATGATATCTAAAATCCAACCAAATCAGTAAAAAAATAATTTTTAAATTTAGTTATAAACTAGTTGCAAATCTGCGTATTGTGCGGACTGTAAAATAAAATAAATAAATAATTTAAGTATAATGTATAACTAAATAAGTTAAAAATAAGATAAATCATATTATTTTTATTTTCATTAATTTTTGTTACCATAATTTTTTTTTGTTATACTAATATTAGTTTTTAAAATTATTAAATTAGTATTATAGTATATATAATAGTGTTTTAGTTGAAAAATAATACCAAATAATTATTATATTTTTTAAATTTTTTTAAAAATAAAATTATTAATGTTTGAAAAAAATATTTGAGTGATTTAAGATAGAAAAATACATAATATATAAATATTTTTAGAATTTGAGTAGTATTGAGATATGTATAATAATGTTTTAGTTAAAATATAATACTTAATAAATAAGGTAAATATTTTTTTAATAAAAAATTAGGATTTTTCATAATTTGACACATCTATATATATATATATATATAGAGAGCTCAGCATTTAATATATATATTAAATGCTGAGCTCTAAAGTTATTAAGCTAAAAATTTGGCAAGTGTCTATCTTTATATTTGAGTATTCACTCTAAAAGCTAATGTGTTAAACCATTGAAAATTCTAATTTTTTATTAACAAAAATATTTACCATATTTATTTAGTATTATTTTTTTAACTAAAACACTATTATATATATCTTAATACTACTCAAATTCTGAAAATATTTATATACTACATATTTTTCTACCTTAAATCACTAAAATATTTTTTTACAAACCATTAAAAAATTATTTTTTAAAATTTTTTAAAAATATAATAATTATTTTATATTATTTTTCAACTAAAACACTACTATATATATATATACTCTAGTACTAATCTAATAATTTTAAGAACTAATCTTATTATAACTAAAAAATTATGATAACAAAAATTAAAGAAAATAAAATTAATATAATATATTTTATTTTAAATTTATTTAGTTATCATTCTATTTAAATTATTTATTTATTTTATTTTACAGTCCGCTCATTGCACTGATTGACGACTAGCTAGCTTTTAACGTAAACACTGAAATGTGATGATAGACACTTGTCAAATTTTTGAATTAATAACTTTAGAGTTCAACGTTTAATATATATATATAGATATCAAAATTTGCCGGTTTATCAAGTAAAAATATTAATTTACCCGTAAATATTTTCAATTTATGATGCACCTCTCATTTCAAGTTTAGGCAAATGTTTTTGCCTACTTAGATTATACATGGTGCTAGCTGATTTTTGAAGATTGAGAAAATGCTAGTCTAAAACATCAATACAATGAAGTTGCAATGCTGTGCCTGTGGATTAACTGTCAAAGCCGAAGCTGAAGTTCTTTAAGCAAGACACTTCATTAGAAGAAATGAAAAAAAAAAAATCAATCAATCAAAAGGCTAAGCCATACTTAATTAACTCAGAAATCAGTTCCCCATAAATAGCTCAAGTGGAAAAATATATGGACTACGGTTCAAACCCCATCCCCTTGCTCTACCCCATGTGATGAGATTAACCACATCAACTTGCTAAAAAAAACTCAGAAGTCAGAATGGTACATGAAACAAAAGACCAGTTGCTAAAGATTAATGTCTAGAGCAGGTGATTGATACCCAACTCATGCAATTGCAACAGAAGTTTGATGGCTCAAAAAGGCTTCAAATCGTGTTTCTTATCAAGAAAATAATGCAGCACATGGCGTTTCAGACAAAGCTCAAGAAGCAGTTGAGTGCAATAGTAGTGTTTGATTACATCTGTTGTTCATGTACCCAAGTCTACTTCATGTGTGAATTATTGTTGATGATTTGTCAAATTCTTGTTTTATGAAGTGAAAGGTTGCTGTTGTTTAAGCTAAGCAGGCATGCCCTTTTCTTGTTTTAGAAAAAAGAAAGAGGCTAATGACATCAATCAATGAAACAATTTCAAAAAGAATTGTCAAATCTTTCCAATTTCATACATTAATTGTTGGCACTGTATGATTTCATAGAACACATCATGTGATTAATAGTCCTGGTAACACCTAATTTCAGACAAAATTTATGTCTAGGGTACAAGAATTCAATTGAAAAGATCATGAGATAAGACAGGCATGCCTTTGTACCTTTCCTGGTTAGGAATTTTTCCTACACTAGTTTGAGTGGTTCAAAACAAGATCATCAAGTAATGTTTTACTAAATTGGTAGGAAACCCCTCCTAAACACATTATGAGAGAAATGGTCTTCCAGGAATAGATAGCATCCTTTTGTATAGACTAATATAACTGGTAACAGATTCCGCCAATCAACTCTAATCATCGACAAAAATTTTGAAAGAAATATGACTGATCAGCAACCAGCTAATGACTTTTTTTTCTCCTGATCAAGAAAGCAACAAAACAGTAAATGATAAATGGTGAAAAAGAAGCAGATGGTGAAACTAGTGTTTTTAACTTAATGCACGTGCTTCAATGGTTGGAAACAAACTTCCAAGCAAAATCAGTTCACAAATGGAGCCCAAAAACCAGGGGAGGGTCAAAAGAACAGGCATTTAAGCAGGAAACTGCTGTAAATGAGAGGACTGCTCTTTTTCTTTTGTACTGAACTTGTAATTTTTAGGTAGAAGCTTGTCCACACCAGCTGCATCCATAAGACGAGGACTTGCGATCTGCTTAGCGGGGGACAGGTGGCAACAAATACTAAGGGCCAGATTAAAGTTAACCTGTTGAATGTGAGGACATGGCAAGTTGGCCAACGAAATGAAAGTAAGAAAGAAGCAATGCCCTACTCCTACTTGATGGACACGGCATGATTAGCTTGCCATGAGTAATTTACAGCATTCAAGATGTGCATTCAATTGCAAATGCAGGAAAATGAGTTAAGGAAAATGGCAGAAGGCACAGTACAAAGTAAAACAAAGCAGTAAGACACTCATATGACTACAATTAATAGAGATATAAAATAGATAGCTAGCTATAGCTAGTCTTTTAAGTGATTCTTTTGATTTACTATTTGCTTAGGAACATCTTCTTAGAATAGTTGCTCTCAGTCTCATATGTCCATGTTATGGTACATCAAGTAAGACAAAAGACATAAACCCACTTTTTATATATGACTGAAAACAGAAATACAAGGACAGTAGTGCTCAAGCAAAATGACCTTTGCCCAACCTCATTCCCTCCAACCTGATACAAAATGCCAAAACACAGTTGGGTTATCTGAAAATTTGCCAAGGGAAAAGGCTGCCCATTTGCTGATGACAAGACAGAGAATTTAAGATGTGAATTAAAAGCATAGTGAAGGCAAGTTTTGTAACCTGTTTAAGAAAATGGGTCACACATTCTGGTTATGGAGTGGGGCTCACCTGTCCTGCCATCTTCAAAGCTGCTCCTGATTTATGAAATGCTCAGAGAAGTAAAAGATGGTATTTTTCAGGTGAAACTGAAAGGTGTAATTACCAAATGAGCTGCCCCAGTTCATTATGTTTAAGAACTTGGATTTTTGTTCTATTTTATCCGACAAGTGTCCCTTCTTTATCACCATACTTGTCCTTTAGTGATTCAAGCTAGAGAAATAATGGTTCGAGGATTGACAGGTGGTGAAATTTGTTCCGGCAATTCAATAATGAAGGCCTTGTGTGCAGTGTCAGAGGGGTCTCTTCACCCCATGTGTGGGAAGATGCTCATGGTTAATGGTTAGAAAGACAAGATATGAGTGAACTTCCAAAGTGATATTCAACACTACAACAACAACAACATTTATCTAGTTTGTTGAAACTTTGTACTCTTTGTTTGTTGTGACGTGCTTCTCTTTTCTATTTTGCTCTTCTACCTACAGTAATGGAGCCTTCTCAAATTCTAGGATATACAGAGAAATGTAGTGGGACTAGTGGCACCGAGTCTGGGTGGACGACCTATATTGCCTCCCCAATCCAAGAAAACCACCACCATCACCACTCGCAGCAAGATGATGACGATCACAGCACTTATAAGCAAGCAGATATCGAAATGAGCAATTACGGTAATGAAGATAGTGGTAGTGAGAGCGATGACTCCATGGCCTCAGATGCCTCTTCTGGTCCAAATCATCATGAATTTCCATGTAAAAGGGACGAAGGAAATGCTGGCATGGTTCCTTTAAAGCGTGCAACAACTAAATATTCATCAAGAGAAAAACTTCACAGACAGGCTAAGCAAAAAGATGGAGCAAGGCCATGGAGCAAAGTAGAAAAACAGGAATTAGTGCTAGAGGCAAAGAGCGCTGCTAGTCACATTCGTGGAGGAACCAAGATAAGAAAAGGCTAGAGAGAAGACATGCTCATATATCATCACTTGTCCTATGCTACATAGATTCTGTTTCTTCATTTTTTTTTCGTCTTTTTTCCTTTTTCCCTGCTATTGCTCTTCAGGTGTGACAAGAAGCAGAGTAAACTCCATAATACTGTTTTGGGATTTCAAAAGAATTGAATGTCAATGTCATTGGTGATTATCTGCAAGCAAATATAGATTGTAGAATCAGGGGCATGTCATATTCCCTGCAACGAATCTTTTATTATTTTTTTAGATATCCTTGCAGAATATTTGTATCATCAATGATTGCATGAAGCACACACCCATGCGGACGCTGGCAACCCTGCAATTTGCATACTTATGTATGCATGCAAAACTAGTTATAATAATGATTTTGAAGAAAGATCAAGCAGGACCAAAACACCCAGAAGCAAATTCTTAGATAGACCTGTTTTTTGGTTGAGCAGCACACTCAAATTATTCTGGTTCAACAATATAAACTTACAAAAACACCGTGACTTATGAGTTTGTTAAACCATAAGTCAAGGATCTACACCATGTTTCAATCTTTTTCTCTTTTTCATAATTAGGTGCACAACATAGAATCATTTTCTTTCTGTTAGCCCTTTATGCATTGAGTGTTTGTGAAGACTTTTGTAGCCATGGCATCCATCCACGTTGAGGTCAATCATGCAGAAAATTATAGGTTATCTAAATGTTGAGCTCAACTCAACTGCTTGATGCTCTGTAAACACGAGATTTCATAATGAGGAAAAATAATTGAAAGTAAAATAGACAAGTGATACTTAATTTTTCTGTCCGAGAGGAAAGCGACAGAGGATATGATCGAACATGGTACCCTCTATGTAATTGAGATGTAGATTTTTGCTGCCTTCTCTTAGGGATTCCAAATGTGCCAGTACCTATAAAGTGGAGACATATGAATTCTAATTTTATCTGTGGTAAAAAAAAAAAAAACTTACAATCAGGGTGCCTATGTAGAGAGAACCCGTGCACATGAGCGTGTCAACTATCAGATGGAAGATTTCACTCTCATCCCAAAAGATTTCAATCAAAGTATGCACTCTGATACTTGAATTTACTGGGGAAAATTAAACAGTGTAGGGAGCACACATCAAAAAAAATTTCCTAGCGAAATCATAAGATTTCTGAAACAAAAAGCATCAATGTAATACCAATCATGGGAAAAAGTAGACCTGAGATATGACAATAAAAATCATTTCAACGAACTTAAAGGCTAATGTATAGCATCTTTCATCGTTTTCCATCTGTTAAAACATTCTATTTCTCAAACCCTTCCCAAACAAATAGATGTTCTAGAGTTTTAGGATGAAATAACTCTGTTCGACATAGAAACAAGGCGTATGCATCATCAAATCTGAAATTATAAAAAATGACTGTTCCAGATGGCAAAACTAAGTATACAGAAATTTGAGAACATATGAATCCATTTCTCTTCTTTAGAAAATTTGAAGAAGGTTCAAATGAATTTTCTGGAACTCTTATTGACTTTTAGTTACTTCAATCCACTGAACATCAGCTTGATGATGCAGATTCTGAAAAAATTGTGATTGGTCTTTTTTTTTTTTTTGAAAAAAAAAAAACCTCACCCAATTCATCTGCAAGCATTAAAACTGGAACAAGCTCTGCTCATTATACCAAAAAGAGATTACTTGCGGATCCCAGTCCCATAAATGATGTTGAGATAAATGTCCACATCTCTTGCTCTTTCAGTGGTTCAAGGTACTCATTGTTTGCTGAAAAGTCTTTGCTACCATTCACAAAATGGCTACAACAGGCAGCCAAGAATGCTGCAACAGGGAAACCAAGGCACTGACTTTGTTCATACTGTTGGAATCTAGAACACATATAAATTTGGGAAAAGACGTAAGCACAAGAAGATGTGCAAAATATTATTGTGGTAAGGGTAGCTAACTAAACTTGCAAACTTTATTATTTGATATCATCATTTCTCTCTTCAACCACATAGAGGCTTGAAAATGATGTAAAACTTGGGGAACATTCTGAAGTTCATATATAAGCAGTGCAGATCACTTTGTCTTCCCCTACCAACATATTTAAAAAAGGCCACACAAACCCAATAAAAGGCATCATTTTTTTTGTAAACATAACATGCTTCTTGAGCCTCCTCCATTATCAGGTTCTACAGCAGCAGATAACAGAAATGATGGCCAAATTTCCTTTAGATTAGTGTATAGAAGGGTGGGACAAATTCTTGGTCCTAATTAAAGATGTATCAACTGTAGTTGTCCAAGTCAAAAAATAGGTCATTAGAACGTCATTACGCTATTCTCACACTATCAACTCTGTTAAATTAGGTAGGCCTCCATTGAAATTTAGTAGCATTGGCATCAATTGATTACTTGTGCTGCAAATACGTGGCAAAATAGAACACAGGAGCTACTCATCGGTCCACTCAAGAAGGCACTCTCATGCTTAAAATCCAACCAGTACAAGAAGTTAATATGCAGGAAAGGGATAGTTGTAGACTACATATGTATCAGTAACCTATTTAAACATGCTATCCACTAGCATCCATTCACAAGGAGGTTCCAAAGTTTCTCTCTGCCTACATCTGATCCAATGTTTGTTACATGCCAAAATGAGGATAGCTTAGCCATCATGATTTATGCACCTTATGCTCTGTCATTACTACTCAGTATTTATGCTCTCTTAAAAAACAAAAAAAATCCCTCCATGCTTGTAAATATACAAATCAGATCTGAATCACCAGAAGACTTCCGTTACAAAAAGCGAACACAAAATTGAGATATATTGCAGTCATTCCAGTATAAAGCTCTAGTTTTCCCTAAAATTCATTAAGGTAGGCTAATGAAAATTAAGCTCCACAATTTGATATAACATGAGTAGTCACTGATCATATTATAATTGTAGATATATAGAGGATAAAGTCAAACAAATAAAGAAAAGCTCTATAGTATGAGAATACTGAAGTACAAAGCTCTAAAATTTTAATCAAACCAAAAAAATAAAGAGAAACAGGGGCCAAAAAGCAACAAAACACTTAAATAAATTAACTAAACAATAGTTAGTGGATTGGATGTGTCATGCTTGTTTGCGCTTGACTAAAGGAATATTATTGTATTGAACGTGAAAGAGGAATGTAACTAAAAGTAGTCACTTAAAATAAAAAGATAATCTGACTGGATCAGATCATACAATTCCAAAATGAAGACATGGGAACAATATGTCCAAATAATTGCCTTACCTCTGTGAGATGATATGTACCATAGCAACACAGCAAGTACATAAAAATCTAAGTCACAAAGGCCACATTATTAATTTCTTTGTTAATAAGGCAATAAGGTAGACTAACACAGCACCACCAGCAACAAGAATGCCAAGCTTAGATCTTTGACTGTTTAGCAATCTTGAACCACTCAGTATGGAAGGATCCTTGCATATCAACTCTCTCATAGGTATGGGCTCCAAAATAGTCTCTTTGAGCTTGGACCAAATTTGCAGGCAGCCTTTCCCTCCTGTATGTGTCAAAGTAAGCAAGGCTAGCAGACATACCAGGTGTGCTAATACCTGAGTTGATAGCAAGGCAGACAACTCTTCGCCAAGCAGATTGTCTTTCAATAATCTCTTTTGCAAACTCTGGGTCCACAAGAAGATTAGGTAGATCTGCATTTCTATCATAAGCCTTCTTGATACGATCTAAGAACACAGCACGAATAATGCAACCACCCTTCCAAATCCTTGCCAACTCCCCAAGTTTTAGGTCCCAGCCCTTTTCAGCACTCTTTGCACGTATCAAATTCATACCCTGGGCATAACTACATATTTTGGAAGCATAAAGTGCTTGCCTCACATCATCAATTAACTTCTCCTTATCAACAAGTTGATCTGCTAGGATGTCTCCAACACCACTTGATTTGAAGACTTTAGCAGCTGCAACCCTTTCTTCTTTCAAACCGCTGAGGAACCTTCCATCCAATGATGATGCAATGGTAGGAGCAGCTACTGACAACTCAGCTGCTTGCTGAACTGTCCATTTTCCAGTGCCTTTCATACCAGTTTTGTCCAAAACCTTGTCAACCAAATAACCATCTCCCTTGTCATCCCGAATTCCAAAAATATCAGAAGTGATCTCGATCAAGAAACTCAAAAGCTCCCCTTTGTTCCATTCTGAGAATACATGACATAATTCCTCGTTAGTTAGCTTTCCAACAGATTTCAGCACATCATAGGCTTCTGCAATAAGCTGCATATCACCATATTCAATCCCATTATGAACCATCTTAACAAAATTGCCAGATCCTCCTCTGCCAATATAGGTGACGCAAGGGCCACTATCAGGAACTTGAGCAGCCACCTTAAGGAGGATATCTTCTATGTGTTTGTAGGCCTCAAATGAACCACCAGGCATCAGAGATGGTCCATGACGAGCACCTTCTTCACCACCTGAAACTCCCATTCCAAGATAAAGCAAACCCAAATCAGCCATGGCTTTCTCTCTCCTCTCAGTGTTCTCATACCACTCATTACCACCATCTATGATACAATCCCCTTTCTCCATGTAGACTGACAAAGTTTTGATTGTTTGATCAACAGGGGATCCAGCCTTAACCAGCATGATGATGACACGAGGTTTTTGGATAGATTTAACAAAGGATTCAGGGTCATGGAAGCCATATAAGGGAAGATTTCCCTCTTGTTTGGCTCGTGCAACTGTCTCATCAACTTTTGATGTAGTTCGATTGTAGACGGAAATTGGAAATCCTTTCTCAGCAATATTGAGGGCGAGATTTTGACCCATGACAGCAAGGCCAGCAAGCCCGATTCTTGTTAAGGGAGCCATATCCAAATTTCCTGATAAAAATGTAGGACCTTGGTTCAATAAAAAAAAAAACTGCACAATATAATCCATACAATGGTAGCTAGATAAAAATAAATATCGAAGAGGAAAAAATAGTTGTAGGAAATCATTCATAACAACAGCATAGCTGTTCTTTCTACAGCTTAGATAAAGCCAAGCAATTCATAAAAAGACCAACAATCAATCAAGACACATTGACCACCATAGCTGTTAGATTTATGAAACATGCTCTACAGTGGACACTGGACAGTAGTACACATCTGCTGTTTAATTAATAGAAAGCTAATAGTTGAAACTTCTGATGTCTTGGGGAAAAAAAAAACAGCAAAAGGCAAAAGCTTTGAAAAATAAACAGCTATTTAAATTCTTTTGTTTCCAAGAAACACAATAACGAGTTTACACGTTGTGATATCTGAGCAGGATGAATGAATCATGCAACGCACAAGCAGTACACTCACAACCAGATCTCAGAAGTATACAAATGCTGCAATTCTCATAGAAAGCAAAGCATAAAAAGAGATGAAAGATCAAAGTAATGAGATATACAACAACTGACAACAGAGAGACTGATCAATACAAACCCATAAAAAAAAAAGCTGGAGGATAATCAAAACACAAAGACATCAACAAGGCACAACAAACAAAACCCGGATCAAAAAATCCTAGATGAATAGAGTTTACACAAGGAATTCGAATCAAATAGAGGAAATGACTATACATACACATATAGATACCTGTTCAAACTTACAGAACTGCGGATAGAACTTGAAAAATGAAATAACCCAGGAAAATTGAGCTCTCTAGTAACACAAGAAGATCAAATAATGATGTTTTAGCTTAATTTTAATACTTATGGTTTGGGCTGATTGGCATTTTTGTGGGTAGTGATGGGGGTTGGTGGTTGATTATTGAACCGAAACGTGAAAATGCACATGCCAACCATGAACCTTTCAACCGCTACACCTTCCATTTTGCTCTATTTCTGGTTATACCCCATTTTAGATTTTTATTTGACAATATAATCCAATTGTATAAATGCCAAATCTTGTAAAACAATATAATAATAATAATAATATTTCAATTTATTTTTATATATAACAAAATTTTTATGTATGTGTTGTTAGGGTTGTGTAAGAATCGAATTAAAAATTGAATTGATTTGATTTAGTTTAGTTTGTTTTTCATATATTTTTTATTTTTATGAATCAAATTGAATTGAAATTTTGGTTCTATTTGATTTAGTTTTATACTTAAAAGATTCAGTTAATTAAAATAACTAAACAAACTAAAATTTTATTTTTTATTATTATTTTTTAGTTTTATATAATATAATAAATTAATAAAAAATATTAAAATAAATAATATTTGCAGAAATTCATTTTAGTTCTGTAACTTCAGTTTTTATTCTAAAACTTT
>CATIWM010197378.1:0-13761 GCA_949671775.1 Mallotus repandus
TTTTATTCTTATTGTTATATATATATATATATATATATATATAACAATAAGAATAAAATAAATAAATAATTAATAATAGTAATAATACTAATAAAATATATGTTAGTGGATATTTATGGAGTAGTCTTGGTCTTGTAGAAAAAACTAGAAAACTCTACTCCATCTTCTCCACCTTAAGCCATCTAAACTTCATTTTCTTCTTTCTCTCAAGCTCTTGAACCTGAGATTTCGATGATTTTAGCTGCTAATTGGTAAGTTAATTATTTTCCTCTTGAATTATATTTGAAATTATGTGGTGATGGTGTGAAAATGATTTTTATAGCTTGGGAATTCTATTATAGAGCTTAATAGTATATCTTTATTTTCATAGCCATAGAAGAAGAATTAGGGGAAGTGTAAAACATGAAACTTGTGGGTTTATGTCTCATATTTATGTTTGTAAAAGGGTTTTTTGAAATAATAAGGATGTGAAATTCTATGGAAGTTTATTCGAGATTGGTTCTGGTAGCAGTTCCAGCAAGCTACTTGATGTTAATTGATTATTTTGAGGATGTTAGAGACTGATTTAGACAAAGTGATAAACATGAGTTTTGTTTCTTTATATATCATATAAAATAATATGATGCATTTTTGTGAAATAATGTATATGTAATGAGAAATTGTCCTTGGAGTGGGACTGGTTCTGCTTGCTATGTCTGCAAATAGTCTGGTTTTGCCTAGATAATATGAGGGCCTTAGAGGCTAAATTAAATGAAGTATAAAACATGAAAGTTGTTATTTTATGTGTTAATTAAGATTCTAAAAAAGGGTTTTTCAATTAGACTTGTATATCTTAAGAAATTATAAACTGAATCAGACCTGTTAAAACTGTTTCTGTGTAGAACACATGTCTGAATTCAAAAATTCACCATTCAATGTGAAGAGCATATATTGAGCTGATTTTTGGATATATTGTTCTCCTATGTGTCTAGTTTTTGTTTAAAATTAAATCAAGTAACTTAGAGTTGTGTGGTGAAAGTTATTCACTCTCAAGTCTGCCAAGGTCAATCTGCCCAACAAGGAAGAAATATGCATACAATGTTAGACTTACATATAAAGAACATATCCTAATTGTATACTAAATATAAACACTCATCATAGGCATATTATTGATCAAATATATGTCATATTTTAGGATCTCAAAGCATTGGTGAAGCTCAAGGAGGTGATATAAATCGTCCATAGAGTGTTTGACATCTAAGGGGTGAGTATAAGCATCAATTAAAGTCTTGGGTGAAATTGTGTGTCTGTGATAGGTATGAACATGTGACGAATGAAATATACCTTGATTGACAATGTGCATTTTATGAGATTTTGAGGTGAATTGCGTTTGATCATTTAAATGTGTATAGTTTGTTTATTGATTGGTTAAGTCTATACACAAGAGTTTACAAGTTAAATGCAAAAGTTATGATCCTAATGACCATTTGTTATGGAAATTTACACTTGAGCACTTGCATATGAATATAAGAAGACGTTGTGACCGGCTTGGCAAATGTTTGCAAATCACATGGCAAATGCAAATGATTAAAGAAAATCACATAATTCACATGTTATAAACTGGCTAGCAAAATCAAATGGCAATTGTTTTACTTGAATTCCGGGAGCAATATTTGCCTTGTCAGGCCACAACATAAACAATGAATAATTCATTAGCACTTGCATTTGAATGAATTATACTTGTATTGTGATTTGATATCAATTGTTTGCTTTTTTTGCCTTTAGAATTTAATTGATATTTATATTCACTGAATCGCGACTCACCAAATCGCAATTATTTTTTCAGATAGTAAAGCTTGAAGTGTGATCATTTTGGAAGCATGATGCATTGTAAATAGAGAATGGAGTAAAGGTCACCGGTCGAATCCTCACTCTCTCTCCTTAGTTCATAAGCATACACATGATAAGGAGATATGTTTTGTACTTATATAAATATAGCTCATATATATAATATATGAATGTAAATGTTATGATCTTTTATGAGCTTAAATGATATGTTGACTTTGCATAATCATGATATGGTTGTATTAATATGCTAAACATAGACACAAGGTATTTGAACATTAAAGATATAGGGTGTTACATATGTTGTTTGAATGTCCTTATGCTTGAGCAACCTGGTTTGCCTCTATTTTGAATTATATTCCAAGTATTCCTTATAATCTTTCTATGAAGGAGTGGCTGTCTAATGTTTCGGCCATTATTAATTGAAAAAATTACAAATTTGGTGTCTTAACTTTTGTGGTTTTTCTATTTGAGTGTCTGAACTTTTTTTTTTTTTTGCAATCAAGTGTCTGAACTTTAGAAAAGCATACCAATGTAGTGTTTCCGGCCGATTTAATGTTAACTGGGTGCTCAGTCAGATCAAAACGTGATCAACTTTTATCTTAGTCATTAACCATGTCATTTGCCATAAGTGTTATATTATTTAAATGACAAAATTGCCCTTATTTAGTCACCCTCAATATGTGTGGCGGAAGTGAATGTTGAGATTATTTTTGTCAATTTATAATCTTTAATAAGGTTAATTGTGTCCTTTAAATAATACAATACATGTGGCATAGACATGACTAATAATTGAGATAAAAGTGAGTCATATTTGATCTGACTTAGCACTCAGTCAATATTAAATCTGCTAGAGACACTTCATTGGTATGTTTTTCTAAAGTTCAGGCACTTGATTGCAAAAAAAAGAAAGTTCAGACACTCAAATAGAAAAATTATAAAAGTTGAGATACCAAATTTATAATTTTTTCTTATTAATTTTCAAGATGACAGATTTGCTCTTTTATTGATAAATGGATGGTTTATTTGGAAAGGGCGTAATGCTTTTGTTTTTGAGAAAACCTAAGCCGTTGCTGGCCAATAAAAAAGCTCAAAAGTTGGCTGTTGAGTGTAAGGAGTTTCTAGCTCAAAATAAGACTTATACGGCTCCTTTAACTCATACTCAGAACAGTTGCACTGCTGGTTGGAAACCTCCTCCTCCTCCTCACTTTATTAAATTCAACATTGATGCATCCTTCCATCAATATTCTAGTTGTGCAGGTTTGGCTGTCATTGCTCGAGATGCTGAAGGAAGAATTGTCCATGGAGTTGTTAGGAAAAATGAAGGTCTCTTATGTGCTTGCTGCTGAAGCTGAAGCTGCTCTCCTAGCAGTAGAGTTGGCGGCCGATATGGATTTCAATGCTGCATTTTTGAAATGGACTCCCTTTTGCTTTTCCAAGCATTGTCCTTATTTCATGAGCCATGTTGGCGTATCTGCAGTATAGTTAAGACTATTTTGGATCTTAAAACTAAGTTTGTAAATATTTCGTTTGATTGGTGCATAGGGAAATTAATAGAGCAGTAGATTGGATTGCTAGAGCTGTTCTTAACAACAGGCTGCCTATGAATTGGTTATGCAGTACTCCTTATGAACTTTTGCTTTTGCTTTGATTTTTTAATATATTTTCTTTTGATAAAAAAAAAGAAAAAAGAAAGGGCCTACGTGCCTAAAATGATTCGAAGAGAGCCCATTGCCATATAGCTAGCAGCATTCCAAACCAACAATTTCATGTTCAAATTCAATGGTTCCTTGAGAGAGGCTTCCTTCTCTAGCCCATGTCTCAGCAACACTTAGCCTTTTATTTATTTTTTTTAAAAAAAAAACTGTTGTCAAAATTTGCATTCAATTCTAATTAATTCAATTTAATTTAAACAAAATTATAAAAGCGATAAAAATTTTCAAATACTATTTAACAAGATTATATACACCACATTTCGAAGATAAAACATCACTTGAGTGACATACTTATTGGTTTTAGCGCATTTTAAATTTCATTGTCAACCGCTCTCATTTCAAAAACAATAACATTTTGCTTCTTGAAATAGCTATATATATCAACTATTACACTGCTATTATTTTTATTTGGGGCAATATCCTCATTTCCTCTTTTGGCGCTCAATGTATATCCCTATATATATTAACAAACAACTAAAATAGATTTTATTACCATTTAGTGGAAATGGATTGAGCAGAAGGATGCAAATACCCACAAAATAATTCTTTTTTAAAATAATAAAAATTATTTTTTGGATGCAAAATAATAATTATTACTCAAAAGGATTAAATTTGGTGGTACATTACTATATAAGTGTGTGCGTGTGTCCGTGGGGGTTGGGAGGGAGAGGGGGCGATTAGTAATAGTAATTAATAAGAAAATTAGGAGTGAAGCGCAGAGAGTTAATAGAAAAGAAATTCAAACAGAAACAGACACAAAAACAACAAAGGTTAGTAGAAGAAGAAGATCCCTTGCCTGCCACTGCCACCCTTACTCAAGACGCTACCGTCTCTCTCTGTCTCCTCCCTCACTCTTTCGTCCGTTAACTCTCTTCACTTCTCCTCCCTCAATTTTTTTATTCCTATTATTATTATTTTCTCTTGGATTCTCTTTCTCTCCTCCCATTCCCTCATCAATGCAAACCCTAATCACACCTTAACTCTTAATCAGTTACGGTTACAGTTACAATGACGATCCTTTTCTCCACAGGTCGTTTTCTATTTCTTTTTTTTTCATTCATAATTAGTTGATTGCTTTCTTATCTTTGGTCAATGCAATTCATTTTTATTTTCTGAATTTTAAATTCCCTGCTTTGCTATCATTTCGGATTTACCCAGAATGACGACTCCATTTACTATGATTGTTCTTGCATGCTTTACTTTTGCTGCTTTGTTCTCTCTTGGGTGGGTTGGGTTCAGTTTCTGCCAAAGTTTTACATTTGTGGTAATGGGGTTTTTGCGCATCACATTTTTTAAATTTGACTGACTTTGCAATTGACATTTGGTATTGGAGGTCTTCACTTTCATTTGAATACTTCTCAGTTTCTTTCTGCAATCACATCATTAACCATTGTTACTTTTGTTTTAGCACTTGATGTATGTTTCTGTTTATCTACCTAAATATACATTCTACACTAGGAGTAGGATTGAAGGCACTGGTTCTTGATATGTTTCCATTTGACTCAACTCAAAGATATAGTCATTCTGCCACCACACAAGTATATGTCCCTATTTCCTAGAACCAGAGCCGTGATGGTAAGGTTTTGGCTCTGATTCTTTTCCTGATGGCCAGTTAAACAATCTTAATCATACTATCATTACTGTTATAATGAAGTTGAAATCGGTCTCAAATTTGAATTATGGACTACGCGATAAATAATTTATCATTTCGCTTCTCATTATATGTTTTATTTCTGTCACTTTTAGGTTGCAAAAGGTAACTGTTATATGATAGTGATGTCTTATTTTTACGTGCTGATCGTTATGCCTTTTGAAGGTAGTGGGAATTCACTTCAGTTAGATGCCAGACCACGTGGATGATCTTTCTGATCTTATTGGTTCTGCTTGGAGAAGTTGCTCTATCTTACGTAATTGGATTTGTGGCTTAATTTTCAGGCATTGGAAGGACCCGGTTAGTTCCTTCATATTGTGTCTGATGTCTCAGCTCTTTGCTTATTTGCTTGTTCATGAGATACAGATATTTTTCAGGTGCAGGTCGGTTTCTCTTCCAATACTTCTGTTACTGACTTTGTTGAAGAAAGGAAACTTAATTCCTTTGAAGGAAGGAAGAAACATTATTCACCTTTATTGGCCACAATGGATCCTATAGATATCAGTTCTGACAGCGATGTGGTGATAGAATATGATGAAGACTTTGAGTTTGATTCATCACCTGTAAGGACATCCACCAATTCTAGGATTCTTCCATCCTGGGCTGCTACGGCTGGCACAAACTCTAGGAATACAGGTCAGACTTCCCTGTCTTCTCTTCTTTTGGTTAACCATCCAATATTTATAAGTAAACCTCCTGATGCCATGTTGTTCTGTGATGGGCGACACTGTTGGCAGAACTTCCTTTCCTTAAAACTGCCATTACTAATCATGATGAGCTAACCAAATTTGCAGGTGATGGTAGGCAAACTCAAACAGTTACTTCTCTAAAAAGACCTTATGCTTCTAATGGGAGCTCATCAAATTGGCATGCTCCCCATGCAGATGATGTGGGTCCGCCTTGGGCGGTTAATTCACGAATTGCTAATGTTTCTGGTACAGATTATGAGAAACTTTCATCTCAGCAGGCTTTGAAGAGGACCCTTCCACCTTCTCTTCATCGATCTCCAATCAGTAGTAAATTGAATAACTTAGTGGAGGGTGGTGGCAGCAATCAGACTCGGGATATCTATGGAAACACATACCATGATGCAGCAGGGCCAAGTTCAAGTCATAGCAAGGGCTATGTGAGGGACTACTATGGGAGGGGCAGCTACGAGGAGATTATGAAGTATGAAAACAATGGAAGTAGGACACTACCTCCAACTTTGATGCAAGGAAAGTTTACTCCCTCTGCGCAGTTTGGTTCAAGTGACCCTGCATACCGTCCCATCGGTGGTGCAGAAGGGGTTGCAGGGAGTGATGAGAGACTAATTTATCAAGCAGCACTGCAGGTACTTCTTGGATTTAACTGATACTTTGTTATGTCATTTGTTTGAATATTTTTTATTAGTCTGAATAGACTACTGTTTCAAATAATGCTGTGTCTCTTCATTAGTTGCTAGCATTTTCCTTTTGAGACATTGGTGGGCTCATAATTAAGTGAAACCCAGTTGAGAACTGTGGTTCAAGCTTGGTCTATTTAGAAGATTCAAGTAAAATGATGCTCTTAAGGAATCATTTAACTTGGATAGCTAACTATTTGATGGAATGCTGATCTGTATATATCAATTCCCTTTTCAGTTTTTTGAAAAGAAAAAACTTTTATTGGATTAGTTCTATCCCTTATCATACTATTTACCATTTCAAATGCCTCCCCTTTGTCTTTTATTTTTATGCTCAAACTTTCAGGTTTGCATTTGTTTCACTATAGATGCGATATAGATAGATGCCTTTTGTTACGCTAACTGATTTGGAAGGCCTGCCCTCCATATATCACATGTGTACAAGTTCATGCTTTTATTACAGGTATTGGAGTAATCCATGCTCTGAGTAGCCTAGGTAGTTTTTCCCAGCACTTTCATCTCTTAACTAGAATATTTTGATAGGAGTACTTCAGAGTTCGCTGCACATCGTACTTTCTGTCTTAAGTTACTTGTAGAGGAGTTTAAGTTTGAAGAGTTTAAAAGTTCAAATTGGATGAACCTTGATTCTTGCAGGATCTCAATCAACCAAAAGTTGAAGCTTCTCTTCCTGATGGTCTGTTGTCTGTGACTCTTCTGAGACACCAGGTCTTATTATTTGTCCATTTCAATATGTTCTGTCATTTCAATGAACACATTGTTTTATCGAAACCATTTTATTCTTCAGAAGATTGCATTGGCATGGATGCTTCAGAAGGAAACCAGAAGTTTGCATTGTCTAGGGGGAATTCTAGCTGATGATCAGGTTTGTTATACAGAATTCTAGCTGATTCTTCGTTGACATCGTATGAGATTATTTCCTGTCAATTTTAACCTGACATCATATGAGATTATTTGCCCTTAAGCTTAACCTGTATTTTTGCTAAGCAGTAACGTATTTTCATTTCAGGGCCTTGGTAAAACTGTGTCAATAATTGCCCTTATACAAATGCAGAAGTATTTGCAATCAAAATCAAAACAAGAAGACCAATCCAATAAAAAATCTGAAGCGTTAAATTTAGATGATGATGATGAGAATGATCGTCTTGATTTGGTTGAAGTGAAGCAGATTGGAGAATCTGATGATATTGAATCACTTCCAGAAGCTAGTAATTTCACACGGGACTTTAAGAAAAGGAGGCTAGCTGCTGGTACACTGGTTGTGTGTCCAGCGAGTGTTCTCCGGCAATGGGCCAGAGAATTGGAAGATAAAGTTGCAGATGAGGCTAAACTTACTTACCTTATTTATCATGGAGGCAGTCGAACAAAGGATCCTGCTGACTTGACAAAGTATGATGTGATTTTGACAACTTACTCCATTATAACTAATGAAGTCCCGAAGCAACCTTTAGTCAATGAAGATGAGCTAGATGAAAAGGATGGGGAAAGATGTGGATTGTCTTCTGAGTTTTCAATTAATAATAAGCGGAAGAAGACAACTACTGTTAATAAGAAGAGAAAGAAGGGTAGGAAGGGAATAGATTGCTCCTCAAACGATTATGATAGTGGTCCACTTGCTAGGGTGAATTGGTCCAGGGTGATCCTAGATGAAGCCCAAACTATAAAAAATCATCGAACCCAAGTTGCTAGAGCCTGCTGCAGCCTTCGTGCCAAAACAAGGTGGTGCTTATCTGGAACACCTATTCAAAATACGGTTGATGATTTGTATAGCTACTTCAGGTTTCTGAGATATGATCCTTATGCTGTGTATAAATCTTTCTACACCACAATTAAGGTTCCGATATCTAGAAATTCAGTTCAAGGTTACAAGAAGCTACAAGCAGTTCTTAGGGCAGTAATGATGCGTCGTACAAAAGGTGCTTATCTTCTTTCCTTTATTTGGTTGGATTCTGGGTTTTAACTATTTGTTTTATGCATGGTTTGAATGTTAAGCATGGCTCTTAAGTGATTATTGATGTTCTACATATTCTTCTAGGTTATTGCTTGTAATTCCTTCTTGGAGTCTCGTTGCTTAGTCTGAATAGGTGATGCCTTCCAATGACAACAATAGTGAAGAATTTGCAGACAAGATCTTAGTGTTTGGGATAGTTTTCAATACCTTTTGGTCATCCCCCATATGTTCTTAACCATTTTTGATGGTTGTTTTGCCACAATTTAAAATGTATTTTATGGAAGCATTTTAAAGCCATCTACTGCATATAAAGAAAATCAATGTATGGATGCATGATGAGGTTTAATGAATTGTATAAAAGCATCATTTTTCAAAGACCAGACTGTTACAGTATCATTTTTTGAGCGTGAATTTCATTGTAATAGGTCCAATTCATATAAAGTCTGGATAGTTGCTGATAGATTTCCTTCCAAATTGGATTTTAAACATCTTGCACTGGATATTAGCTATTTTTTCTTTATTTGACTGGGGCTTCAGATGTGGAATTTTATGATACGATTCATAAGTTTTATGACTTAGCTTTGTAACCTAATAGACATGTTATTTTGAATGTGAAAATTAAATGTCATTTGTTATCTGATGTTCATCATTAATGTATGTGATTTAGGAACACTGATTGATGGGCAGCCCATAGTTAAATTACCACCAAAATCAGTTTGCTTGACGAAGGTAAATTTTTCAATTGAAGAGCGGGCTTTCTACACCCGGCTAGAAGCTGATTCACGTTCGAAATTCAAGGTACATTTCTGTGATTTTTTTTCTACTTGAGGAATTTTTGAATAACCATTAGTTTATTTCCTATTTGATTTTCTGGGTACTTTCATCGCCACCAGTTAGTATTTTATTTGAAACAAGCACATCTTATGATAATTTGCCTCATTTTTTGTGAAAAAAAAGTGTGGGTACTAGAAGTATCAACAATGTCTAAAACTAGAATTACATGTCTAAAATTCTGATTCAGTTAATAATTTTTATTGAGATATTTAGAATCTTTTTCTTGGAGAAATCAGGTTAAATTTCCTTTTCTTAATTTTCAAATTTGCACCTTGTCTATTGATCTCTTATTGATAAATAAACAAGTGAAAAAAAAAGGGGCAGCAGTGATTGATGGAAGATTGTCAACAACTATCACTGCTTTAGCCTTCATGAACTTCAAGGAAAATTATTTTTCTGCTGGTTGCTCCTGACCTGTAAAATTTTCCTTTATTTAGTTTTCTCACATGTAAAATTACGAATTGAGAGTATATTCAATATATTTCCATGATATTCTTAACCGGAAGAGAACTATTTTCTTCTTTGTATGCCAACAACAGAGGATGATTTCATCATCAGAATATAATTGATTTTTTCAAAAAACGTTATTCACAGAAAATCATTTTCATAGCTAAGTTATTTCTGGTAAAATATTTGAATCTATATTAGAACTGATTTAAATTTTCATTCAAGTTTGATGGTAGCAATGATCATTCTGTGAATCTTGGAACGCTGTCATCCATCTGAATTCAGGGAAGATCCTTTTGAGATAGTGTGAGGATTGAATTCTGCTCCATGGTACCTTGTGCTGATTTGTCATTTATCTGGAAATTGTTGGTTTGTATCTTGCAGGCCTATGCTGCTGCTGGCACAGTGAACCAAAACTATGCAAACATTCTTTTGATGCTTTTGCGACTTCGTCAGGCTTGTGACCACCCTCTTCTTGTCAAAGGTGTTAATTCCAATTCTTTTGGAAAAGATTCTGCAGAAATGGCAAAGAGACTTCCTTATGATATGGTGACTAATCTACTGAGTTGCTTGGCAACTTCCTCCGCCATCTGTCGTGCTTGCAATGTGAGTGTCTTAAAAGTTTTCCATTTTTTCCAAGCTGTTATTGTTAACTCGGCTAGTGATGTGTCATGAAAATATAGCTGTGTTCATTATGAGTGCCATTTATATTGGGCAATCATTTCTAGTATGTTTTTGGGTCTTGTTATTTTTAGCAGGATCCATTTCTAGTATTTTTGCTGTCCTGCTCAATGATTACTGTGCCTTTGTTTTATCTTTGTACTTTAGCTAGTATCAAGTGGGCTTGCACATGCCGATTAACAATGTATTTATTGTCTATTGGAAAAAAAGATGTGGTATCTGGTGAGAGTTGCTTAACATTTCAAGTACTTGATTCTGTTTCAGGACCCGCCTGAGGACCCTGTTGTTACCGTGTGTGGCCATGTTTTCTGCTATCAGTGTGTATCAGAGTACTTAACTGGTGATGATAATATGTGCCCTGCTAGTGGCTGTAAAGAACTACTTGGTTCTGATGTTGTTTTCTCCGAAGCCACCCTTAGAAGTTGTATGTCTGATAATCTCGAGGCTGGTCCCAAGCATCCTGAATTTGATGAAAGATCAATGGTTCAGCAAAGTGAGTATAGCTCATCAAAAATTAGAGCTGTTCTTGAGATTCTCCAGTCTCATTGCCAAGTAAAGATTCCAAGTCCAGAACTAGATGGTTCCAGAGGGTATAATGGATATTCAACAGCTCCATCAAGCTTATCGACTGAAGGACCAATCAAGTCAATTATTTTCTCACAGTGGACTAGTATGCTGGACTTGGTTGAGTTTTCACTTAATCAGTATTGTATACAGTACCGAAGGCTTGATGGCACAATGACACTGGCTGCGAGAGACAGGGCTGTCAAAGATTTCAACACTGATCCTGAGGTTTTGTCCTTGCATTTTTCCCTTTCCTGGAAATGATATTTTTTTTTTCTTAAGAATAGAGCTAATAGTTAAGGTTCATTTGATATTTTAGTTCCTAGTTCAGATATTCAATTTAACATGTAGGATCGTCCCACTGTCCCAGTCATTGATATGTCAAATTGATGGCATGTGCATGATATATATTTTTACTTGCCCAAATCTGAGTTAAGTTTGGGCATATAATAATAGAAAATTTATTGCAGGTCACTGTGATGCTAATGTCACTAAAGGCAGGAAACCTTGGGTTGAACATGGTTGCTGCATGTCATGTTATTCTTCTGGATCTATGGTGGAATCCTACAACTGAAGATCAGGCTGTTGATCGAGCACATAGAATTGGTCAGACTCGTCCTGTCACCGTAACCCGACTCACTGTTAAAGACACAGTGGAAGATAGAATATTGGCTCTCCAGGTATTCATGAAATTTTTTTTTTCTGAAAACAAAAACTATTATTCCTATTCAGGTTTATGTTTTCTATGTCTAAAGTGGCAAATTTTGATTTAGTTTTCTTTGCTCTTCACTTTGATTTCCAGGAAGAGAAGAGGAAAATGGTTGCATCTGCATTTGGCGAAGATGCAAGTGGGGGCTCAGCTACTCGCCTGACAGTTGAAGACCTTAAGTATCTATTCATGGGACGCAATGCTCTAAAAGTTTAGTGTCCATATGGTTATATAGGTTTATTTAGGGGAAAAGTTTCAGGGAGTGAAACGTGAATTTTGACAAGAGGAACCGTGGCTGCACTTGTTGGGCCTGTCTAGGTTGTGGCTCAAGTTGGAACAATAGGGGATGGTATGTTTTTTGGTGGCAATTGTTTATTTTTGTTTTTTGGGGCCCAGAAATGCATTTTCATTTTCATCAAGTGCAGCAGTAAGCAAGCCGAAGGCACCTGTATATATTCTTAATTATTCTCTAGTGTATACCCAAAGCAATTAGTTCGTGTAGTAAATTTTTCTTTGCAGCATGATAGTAATGTGCATAACAAAATTCCATTGCCTTTTTGTTCTTTGAATGCTTGTATTTGAAGGTCAAGAAACAGAATGAAAGCATCTTTGGTCCCTGCGATTCATGGTGGCATATGTTGTGGGGTTGGGTTTCTATCTGCAGAATGCTTACTAATGAAATAGGCAAGCACAGTTCTGAAAAATGAAGGCTGAACGGGTTTCCTGACTGTCGTTTTATGTCCATGGTATATTTCGTTTCACTCTTTTTAGTTATTTATGGTGTCAAAGAATATGTCCTTAATTCGGTGGAGGAGAGATGAAGAGACATTTGTTGGCTGGTGAAACTCTCCATTTGATCAAATGATGAGATGAGGTTGGAATAAGTTTTAATTGCTTTTGCTTATTCTCGTTGCAGTAAGTTGCTTGCCTGTTCTCATTTTCAGCTGTTTGTTTTAGCACGGTTAAATAATAAAAAAGGTGGACTGGAGAGGGAGACAGCAATCAAAGCATGTTGTCCGGATGATTGTCTCACCTAGATTGTTAGATAAAGTGTGGTTAGATGTTCTATGAGTATTTTATGAGCTCCCAAACTCACAGTAGTCAGACAAGAAACAGATGATTTTTTGTTTCATTGAAATTTCAGTAAGCAAGAATGGGTCGTACGTTTTTGGTTCCAACTTTATATCTCGAAAATCTACGTATGTTCTCTTAGATTCATTCTTGCACAAGTTGTTTGACACAATAATTTAGATGAAACTCCATCACATTCAGCGGAACAGAGCAGAACAAAAAGGTGTTCAATTGGTTATCTATTTTTTCTTCATATTGTAGGTGGCGGGGACTATCGTCCAAGTATTTGGCGACAATGGCACTGTGCAAGCTCAGAACCTGTTAGGAAATACAAAACGGGCTTGGGGCCCATTATGGAGATGGAGTCGCTGCCCGGATAAAAGCCGAGACACACTTTATAGCAATTGGATTCCACGGAGGTACTCAGAAACCGTCTTCAGAGATCGTGTTCGAAAGCTGGGTATGGGCTTTTGGAATGCCCACCCAATCTTTTGGTTGGCTTCCGTGTGTGTTTCATATTTTATTATCTTGTATTATTAAATCATTTCCTTATTAGAATGTGAATCGCATTCATTTCCACTTTTACAATTACCAACTTTGCACATTAATCCTCTTTGCATGCTTATCAACCTGACACATATCACAAATAATTTTATAACAAATAATAAAAAGGGGAAAAGATTAGGGATTACAACACTTTGTACCATAAAAAGAGGAATAAACCAATAATAAACCAAAAATAAACCGCTGGTAAATCATAAATAAACCTCCCAAGAACTAATTGAGGAGATGATCTCCTAATGATTAAGAAAACCACTCTAAGATCCCTGCAAAACTCGGAGGATTAAACTTTTCACAAGTAAAAGAAACTATGAAGTAACAAAGAGAATTCAATTTTGTTAACTTCATGCA
>CATIWM010197382.1:0-28205 GCA_949671775.1 Mallotus repandus
TTTTTTTGTGTTTCAATACAAAAAACAAATAAATGAAATTTTAAAAGAATTATATAGAACTAGTAATATATGCGCACGGTATGCCAACTATAAATTAATAAATATTTTATTTAATGATTTTAAAATATAAATAAAACAAATAGTTTAAATATAATAATTAAATGATTTTAATAAAATAAAAGTTATAAATTAACTAAATACTTACATAATTAATAGTTTTTATTAAGACTATTTGTTATTAAATTCTCATAAATAAAAATCTAAAAATTAACTAAGCGTTCAAATTAATAGTCAATTTATGAGAGTGTTTCAGCAAAAATTTGAATTGCAACTTAATACAAACTTAAACATTCAATGGAACCAAAGTAAATTAAATGAATTACTGATATATATAAAAAGAAAATTACATGAATCATTATTAGAGACTTCTAAAATAAAGTGCTAATAAAACATATTTTCATATAATTTTAAAGTAAGTTTCAAGTAAATTATAGATAGTAAGAAAAATATATAAAAAAGGACAAATTAATACACAAGAGATGTAGCCATACAAACCAATAGGTAGCATCAATCTAACTTTCATAATTGTATTAAAAATAAATGTGACATCTTTTTTGATAACTAATTGTCTTGAAATTGATAAGTGAAGTAAAATTTTAGAATTTCAAAGAAGTGTTATAAGTGAAGTAAAAACTTATTAATTGTTAAAATAAGAAATTTTATGAATTTTTTAGAAAAAATAATGAATTTTAATAATTTTGTGTATTATATATATTAATAAGTAATTTAATTAACACAAGTTTCATAATATTTAATTATCATAAAAATGTATCTCTCAACCAATGTCATTATAATTTAAAAAATTATAGCAATAAAAATAAAAAAATAAAATTATTGTGATATTCTCTATTTTTATTTATTTATAATATTTAATTATTTTATTTTATATTATATTATAATTTGCAGTCCATATATTGCACAATTCATGACTAATATATATAAATGGTGAGCACTAAAAATATTCACTCAAGATTTTAACAAATATCCTACTTAAGTAATAGACATTTACTCTCAAAACCTGATGTATAAAACTATTAAACATTCTAATTTTTCTTAAACAATGTTTAAAAATGTCTTCCTTAATTGCTTATTTACTCATTTTAAATCTTAAAATTAGATATAGATTCTTATTAAATATAAAGTACCATATTGTAATAGTGATTAGAAGTGTAATTGAAAATAATAAACATTTAGGAAAAAATTAAAAATTAAAACAATACATTAAATTTTTAAAAAATAAAATTAAAAGATTTACACTAGTTATTTAATATTTTTTAATTAAAACACTATTATATGTACTAATCTAATAACACTCAAATTCACAGTGTATTTGTGTACTTTGTACCTCAAATCCCTCTTTTGCATAAGCATTTTTTCCAAATCTATCTTTTGTTGTTATCTTATAATTTCATAAAAAATTTAACAGATGAACGATTATTATTCTGTCGATTTTTTAAAAGCAGTACGTGAATTTAATTTTTTTTTTTTTTGCCTTGCACAACATCTATAGAATTATTACAACAATTTAGATCTTTTAATAATTTTTGCCTGAATAAAGCAAGAGGTTATTAATGTTCATGAACGATGAGATCACTGTTGTTATAAAATTTAATATCAAAGTTTGTTTTTCTTTATTTTTATTATCAATTGAACTAATCTTTAATGTACATATAATAATAGATTTATGAAACAGATAAAACGTGTGATTTGCCATTAAATTAAACTATATGACAGTTTAATTAAACATATTATTTTAATTTTTAAAATTTAAAATTTTTTAAAATTTAATTTTATCATATAATATGAACTATTGTTTTTCTAATAAATTGAGATAATAATAAGGGGTAATTGTTTTGGGTCTCTCTGTTCATACACGTTAAATTCAAAAAATAACTAAAATTACTTGATAAATAGATTACACCTTTGAAAATAAGAGTATATAAGTGAACTTCTTCTAGTCGAGCAAAAATTTCTTATTTATCAAAATATTTTCTGGAAAAATATATGTTTTAGAAAAATATTTTTTCTATTAAAAAGTATATTTTCATAAAAATTTTCAAAAAATTGTTTTATATTTTTGTGATATTTTCATTGAAAAAATTAATTTTTAATACATATATAGTTTAGTTCCAAGGCAAAAAAAAAAATAAAATAAAATATTTTATTTTAATTTTTATGACAATTTTTTTTTGAAATTACTATTTTAAGTATAAAATGTTTGTTTTAAAAAAAAATATATATAAAATGTTTTCTACAATGAAAGAAATTTATTACTATTTTTATGTACTTTTTGAAAATTGAAATAAGCTATTCAGTGGGTGATTAATATAATAAGTCATGTGATATAATTGTTACTAAATTCTTAAAATTGAATTGTTAAAATTAAAACTTTATAATAAAATTAGGAGATGGTAAAATTTATGAGACCATTTATAATTATCTCATTATAAGTTATAGGGAAAAGGTAAAAAATGACTCCAATGTTTATCTTAGTTCTCACTTTGACACTTTATATTTTTTGAAGTTTAATTATAACCCTAAAGTTCCTAAATCTGGTACATTTAAATGTCATATTTAATGGTGTTAAATTTTTCCATTAGATCCTAGGGATAATGCCCAAAAATGACCCTCATGCTTACTCCATTCTCATTTTGGCACTTAATATTTTTATTTGAGGAAAATTACATTTAGTATTTCAATAATTTATTTTATTTCTGAATTTCAAGAATAAATTCTTTGAGCTTCAAATTTTAATTATTTTACAAAATTTTATTAAAATGTTTATTTCAATTCCACATATAAATTAAAATATAATTTAAACAAAAATATTTTAGTTTTTTTTATATATCCCATCATTTTCCTAAAAAGATTAATTATTTTAATATTTATTATTGATTTTAGTTGCCAATTTTTTATATTTTTCTAATATTCTATTAGTAAAAATAACTACATATTAAAATAAAATCATATAGTATAAATAACATAAATATTAATTAATTTATTTATAACTAAAATATAATATATGTGTTTAATGCCACATAAAAGATTATAATAAATATAAAAAAAATATTCAACGATTTAGCATTAGAAAATAATTTATGCATTTATAATTCATATTTTAATTAATAATTTTAAATCAATTTTAAATATTGAAGCTCAAATAATTTATTCTTGAAATTCAGAAATAAAATAAATTATTGAAATACTAAATGTAATTTTCCTCAAATAAAAATATTAAGTGCCAAAATGAGAATTTTGGTAAACATGAGGGTCATTTTTGGACATTGTTCCCTAGTTTTAATGGAAAAATTTAACATTGTTAAGGGTTGTGTCTAAATGTTTCAAATTTGAAAATTTTAGGGCCATAATTAAACTTCAAAAAATATAAAGTGTCAAAGTGAAAATTAAAGTAAACATTAGGGTCATTTTTGAATCTTTTGGTTAAGTTATACGAAGAAAAATGGAGGACTTCTCATTATATAATTCAAAACTTACAATTTATTTAATTTTTAAGCAAATATTTCAATATATATATATATATATATCTCTCTTTGAAATTCTTAAATTATTACATAAATATTTTATAAAAATCATATAAACTATAATTTATTCGTTAAAATCTTCTTATCCATTTTATATGATAGATTACACTCAACTGCTAAATAAATAAAATATTTTAATATTTTATATTTAAATAATTAACAAGTAAGAGATAATAATTCTAGTAATTAGTAATATTTAACTTTTATCACTTTAAAATGCAATAATATATTTTATATAGACAATTGTTTAAGAAAGAAAAAAAATTAGAACTATGATCATCAAAATTCAAGCATGAATTGGGTTTGGTTTAAATTTATTTTTTTCTTATTAATAGAGAAGTCAAACGATTCAAATATCAACGAGAGATATTTTTTCTATTTAAATATAGTAGAAATTAATTTAATAAATTAAAAATAGAAGTTCGGAATCATATAGTACCTTTTTTTTTTTTTGAACATTGAATCATATAGTACTTCATGATGCCTTTAAATTCACCATTTCATAATACTTTAAAAAAAAACCACTAACTCACTCAAAGACATGAGTTACGTAGCCATGTAATATAATGTTTTCATGTGTAAAAGAAAGAGAGAGAGAGAGAGAGAGAGAAGGGGGTTGTTTTTGGCCATCCTTTTGCACAAAAGTGTGTGATGATAAAAGTGAAGGAGATGATGAAATGGTGCAACAAAAAAAGCTGCGGGCCGCAACAGACATCCCACAATACACATAAAACACACATTTACATGTGAATTTATATTATAATTTTGGGTATCCAATCATATTTGCTCATCTTTTTATGTACCCTTTAATCTTCTTTTGTCTTTTTCTTTTTTGGCACTTTCACTTGAGTTACCTTATGCTATATATATATATATGCTATTGCTACTAAAAAAAAAAAAAAACAAATCCCTCCTTAGTTTTTTTAAGAAAAAAAAATTCGAAGAATTAATTCCAATAAAAAATAAAAATAATCAAATCAATAGAAAAATAAAAAAACAGCTAAATTAAAGAGAAAAATTAAAAAATAAATAATAAATAAAATGAAAAACATAAAAATATCTAATCATAGTAGTAGTAGTTATAATTATTATTATTTAAGGAAAATTTTTCAGAGAAATTATTCAAATGGTTGAATATTCATTAATGGTAGTATGTATTTAAATAATATTTTTAACATTCATATAAAATTATAAATTATAAAATTATATTTTTAATATTTATATATATACTCCTATATTTTTAATATTTATACACTTTTTCACGTTTGTATCCTATATTTTTTTGAAAAATATCATTTTCCGTATCTACTTTCATAATTTACCGTTTTTGTGTACCTATGTTCTTGTAACTTAGATTATGAGATTAGTTTAAATGGCAATTAGGTTTTTTTTTTTTAACAACTAGATGAAGTAGTTAATTTTGAATACAATAAGGGGGAGAGAGGAAGGCGAAAATTCGATCCATATTCTCTATAAGAGGATGTCTATATCTTCTACCATTTGAACTATTCATAAGGGACAAATGCTAATTACGTTTAGTTACCAACATACACTTATATATTTAATATTTTCAATAGACATGTTAGAGACAGTAACATAGTATGTCTATGCGGAATTTGTATCACATAAAAAAAGAAATAGACAATATAAATTGTTTAAAATTTTTATTCACACATAAAACAAATTTGAAAAATATATGTTATTTGAGGAAAATTCAAAATTTTAGCATGAATTTATTTTGATACTATACATATAAAGATCTGAAAAAAATAATATTATTCAACAGTCAAGGATGGACACTTGGACTATAGGTGTAAAAGTTCAATATAATTAAATCTTAATTTTTTTGAAGCAATCTTAATTTTTTTTTGTTAATTAGCAGTTGCTAATATATATATATATATATATAAAGCTCTAAAAGTATTTAGTTCAAATTTTGATAAATGTCCATCATTCAAATTTTGTTCAAAATTTTCAAATTCAAATATAATTCTAAATAAATATGAAAATAACATTTTAGGAAATTTTTTAATATCAAATTACATATAATCGTGAAATTTAATTTTAAAATACATAATTATTAATATGATAATAATATTTATCGTGAAAATATTAATATTAGTATTAATATTAATAATACATCAGTTTAACTTGATAAATATAATTCATCGCAAAAGAGCAGAAAAATTTATCTTTTTACCATGTGCCGATAAATGCAAAAAGAGAAGAAAATATTATTACTATTATTTGCAAATTTTGGACTATAATTCCTTCAATATATATTGTAAATTTAAATCATTGGAAAAGTTTTATGAGAGATTTTCTCATAAAATAATTCAAACTTTTATATATAGCATGATTTAAATGTTATATAAATTTCATTCCTTGGGATGATTTTTTTTTTAAATCAATTCAAATTTATCACAAATAAAACTGACAATGGGTATAATTATTAAAACAAATTCAAATGCAAGCAGTATAGTTTTGCTTTTTCTGGTTCAATATGCCATGATCCATGTAAATTTCAGTCTTTAATTATGAAATGGTGAAATGCTTTATTTTGAGTTTGAACTAATGAAATGATGATTTTCCTTAAAAATAAAACTAATGAAATGATGATATGGTGTGAAATGTGAACATGATTATAACTAATTAATTTGAAAATTGTTAAAAGACAAGAATTTTGCAGCCAAACAAAATACTTCTTGTTGCCTAGAAACCATTTGTTATAATCATCAATGAAAGCAGCTACTTTCTTTTTTCTTTCTTTTACTTGCTTAAGGAAATTTCACTATTTTTATCACTCTTTTGATTCAACATTGGAAAGAAATATTTTATCTAATTTTGATTGCAAGAAATTAATATTCTTATCAATTAGTTGATGTAATCACCTTCGTGTATGATGATAATTAATTCTTAATTTTCATTTTCTACTTTTTTTTAAAAAAAAATTAGGAGAAAATGAATTGAATTTAGAACTTTTAGATATTATAAAAAGAATATGCATGCCAATTAGGGATTCAACATTCTTACTTGTGAGAATTGTAAAGATTTTGAGGGGAATTTATCCTTTTTTTTTTGGGTGAATGTTAAGGGATGATTGTACCCTTTTCACTTTAACTCATACCTAATTGACCTCTCTTGAATAAAAGAAATTCTTGTTTTAGTTGGTGATTAATTTATTATAAGTGATAGATAGTTGATTGGACATTAAATCTTTAATTAGGCATCTAATTACCATAAACAAAAATTGAAAAAGAGAAAAAGAAAAGAAATTAACTTGATTGATATTTGCTGAATTGAAAATTGAATTTCTCATCATCATTAGTTCATAGGGCGTATGTATTAGGTCAGTTCGGTTGGATTTGACGTTTTTTTGACTGAATTGAATTAATCGAATAAAACTAAATTAGAATCAAATTAGAAATCAAACCGAATTGAAAAATCAAAATTATTAAAATAAAAGTTGAACGAATCAAATCAAATTAAATTTTCATAAATATTAATTATTTTAATTTTTATTAATTATTATATTATTTAAAAAATTTAAAAATGAAAAATAACATTTCAGTTTATTTAGTTAATCAAATTTTTTTAAATATAAAATTAAATCAAACCGAATTAAAATTTTAATTTGATTCAGGTTCGTAAAAATTGAAAATATAGAGTAAACAAAAGTCTTGCCCCTACTAGTTCATATACATATAAGAATTACTAGATCTAGACTTAATTATCAATCAAAGTCAGTTGTCAAAATGAACTTATCTAAAAGAAAAAGTAGGTTAAAACTTGCCAATACATACTCTCTACCAAATAAAATAATATGAAAATAGCCAATTGGGGGAGTTACTCACCAACTCATCCACACCTTTTGGATTACGAAAAATTACTTTTAATTGCTGATATAACTGGTATGAAATTAGAAAAGATTTCTAAATTATAATATTAATGCTGGTAAAATCACCAAATCTTTTATTCTTTTCTTTTTAATTTGGCTTCCAAATGTGACAAAAATACTAGGGACCCAAAAGAAAGCTATATTGTATTTATCCTTACATAAATGCACATTAGATTTTTTTTTTAAAGAAAATTTCAATAAAATGTTAATTTTTGAAAAATTGACATTTATTTTTCTCCTTTACAATTAGGTTTTGCCTATTCTTGTTTTTTTTTTAATAAACTACCCAATCAAAATAATTTTGCCCTCCAAATTAAAAATAAAAAATAAAACGATGTAGTTTGTGTTACTTCTAAAAAAATTTTAGTCACCACCAGTATTTATTTATTGAGGTGACAATTATTTTTTAATCAAATAAAAATTTAAGGAGTCTTAGACTATACAAGCAATAACTAGATAATAATTTCTCTTAATATTGATGAATAGTAACACTAAAATTTAAACTCAAAATTTTCACAATTATTATAAATCAGCATATTAATCAAATCACCTTTAATTGGTAAAGTAACAATTATTTTATATTTTTTTAAAAAATATTAAATTCGAGTCTTATACGTAAACAAAAAAAACCAATGAGAAAACTTTGCCCGTTGTGAACTCCATTATGCTCTATCTCAAAATAATCGAATTCATGAGACTAATGAAAATCAATAATATTTTAATCCATTAATTTATGTTAATCGAGAAAGTGCATAGATCATAAACTAGTATTTTTTTTAAAAAAAGAGATGGCATATGATTATTTTCTCTATCACAGGAATTCTTCCTCCATAGATTTCATGATGATTTTTGTTTTCATAAGTACTTTTTACAGCAGAGAGAGAAAGAAATCTCCAATTACGATCTAATCATTCCCGCACAGCTCATTGGAGATAAAAAGAAGAAGAAAAAAGAAGACAATCTCTGCCCATTTTATATTTATCGTCACCTTTCACCTACACGTGCAGTGCAGCTCTCACTGTATCTGTCTCTCTTGAATCTTGTTTTTTTTTAAGCTCCATTCACCATCTTTAGTTTCATTGATCCCTCGATGACCACCCTTCTTCTCATGTTCTGTTTCTTGTTGATGGACCCATTTCTCCAAATTTTCTCAAATGGTGATCAAAATTTTATGAGAGCATTATACATATATATATATATATATATAATTACACATTCATTTTACAAAATTCTTGGAACCAGCTTTCTTTTCTCTTTTTCAAGGTACCACCTTGCCCACTGTTTGCCTTTCTTTATTTTGATTTTTGCCCTCTTTTGGTCTACTTATTCTGCTCTAATTCCACTGATCAGGATCGGTACAGTACCAATGAAGAGTGGGAGGTTGCTCATCAGAGAAAAAGTTACATGCCTCTTCACTGCTAAGGAAGTTGTGTTCTTCCATCTTCACGAACTGAGTATGATTATATGTTTTTGATGATGTGAACTGGAAGCAGTTCATTGATGATGAAGATGGTGGTGGAGACATAATTAACTGGTGGCTTTGGAGTACACCAGAAGATGAAATCGCCGGATTTGGACTGTTATCTTCGTTCAAGATGGCACTCGAGTCGCTATCTGATGACCCATCTTTGAAGTCTGGGAAAAAGGTTGCCATCTCTACTACTCCATTGTTGTTATTGAAGCTATGATCATAATTCAAGTCTTTTGTTTCTGATGCTGCCATAGAATCAACCAGTAATGGCTTTTTAGTTGCTTTATCGACATCAGATTCCGGCAAGATTATCTCTTCTTCTTTAACAGAAACATTGCTTTCTGTATTCTCGTAGTTGAGCTTTGCCTTCAATTCTCTTATCTATAATGAAACACAATCTTGAAAAGATCAGTCCATTTTGTTCTTGTTTTTGTTTTATAGATTAATGTAAGCTTAAGGTACAGCAGTGTTATAGAAGTAAAAAAAAAAAAAAAACTTGCCTCTTTGATTAGAGCTTCATTGTCATGCTGGAGAGAATCATACTTGACCTTAAGAGATTCATAACTGGCTTTTAGCCCGCCGTAATCTCTTTCTAATTGCTTGGTTTTCCACCGTGCCCGGCGGTTCTGAAACCAAACAGCCACTTGTCTTGGTTGCAAGCCAAGTTCTTGGGCTAACTTCACTTTTCTTTCAGGTTCAAGCTTGTTTTCAACTTCAAAGTTTTTCTCCAAGGCCTTGACTTGATCTACACTTAATCGCCTTTTTTTCTCAGCAACATGGCCTGATTCTTCTATACAGGCTTCTTCATCTAAACCATCCAACATGGACTGAAATTCCCTCCCATAATGGTTGCTGCTTCTTGGACTGTGTTCATCTAAATAAAGTAAAGTAAATTAATTGCATGTAACAAAAAAGAAATGAAAAGAAAGAAGATAACATAAAAATCACATGGACATGTCTGAATTTTTTTTGTTGACATGAAGCACTGAGACTGAAAGAAATTTGTTTGGTAAGCACCTGTAGATGGACAGATGGACATCAAAGCACCAAGAGAATCAGAGCTGCTAAGTCTCTTCATGAGTACTCTCAGCTCAAAGAAACAAAAACAAAACAAAGTAAACAACTCTCCAAAGAAAAAACAGAGACCAGCTTCTCTTCTTTAAATCTTTATTTGTTTTCAGTGTGATTGTGTGGTGGATTTCAGTGAGGGAGGGAGAGAGAGATCTTGTTTTTAGAAGCCCAATTCAAAGAGAAGAGAGAGTGTGTTGTTGCTGTTTTTGGGTATTTAAGGTACAAGATTTTCACTTGTAAGGAAAATTTTTAAGCACCAGCTGCAGTTGCTGCTACTAGACCAACTTGTACAGTTCTGTTGTATACAACTGTACAGCAGCTGCCCATTCTTCTCCATCTTCCCATTCTCTTTCTTCTTCTTTTTCAACACTACTACCTGTACCACTTCACCCTCCAAACCCATCCAAAATCAACAAAACCAAAACCCAAACCCAAAAGTAGAAGTTAATTACAAGTATCAACAAACACAAAAATTTAATTAAACACCCACTACTCCTCTCTTAATTAATTTATTTTTCTCTACATCATTACTCAAAAATCAACAATTTCTTGCTAATAAGAAGCTAAGAATCTTGAAAGTTTTTAGTTTGTACCCAATAGTCTATGACTGTTCATCTACAAAAGAAAACCAAAGAGAAGAAGAAAGATTGAGAGATGGGAGTAGAGAAGAGTGAAGTAATTCACAACCCAGCTGGCCTGAAACAATATTTTTTCTCTTTAAATAAACCAAACTTTGGTTCATGGGTAACAGATATAGGGTTAGATTCTTACTTTGGTTTAGTTAACTTTTTTTTTTTTCAAAAAAAACAATTTTAAAAATAAATAAAGCTTTGGTGGTTTACCGGTTGTAGCCGGTGAACCTAAATTTTGCATTTGGATTGAATTTTAGTTTCATTTCATTTAGGGTTGCTTTTTTTTTTATTGAAAGATATTTTTAATGTTTTTTTTAAATAAAAAAAGATTGCATGTACGGCTCGGCTTTTTTTTTTAAACTCAACGGCTTAGCTTATTTTAAGCTGATGCAAATCTGTTTTGGCGTCAACGGATCATACGCCATGTCACTACGGCGTGGTCGGTGCGATTAATCGGATGAGCTCATCAAAGTTTGTGTGTGTAACAAATCACCTGATTGTTGTCACCATACCTTAATATATTATGTATTTATTTGTTTTTTAATCTAAGAGGGAGAGGGTGGGGGATTCAATATGTCTAGCGCCTTGTCCCGTGGATGTATGGTCTTGCCATCCCATTCCTAGGCAGGCAGACATGAATATATTATGTATTTGTAATGGTACTATAGATTCTCTAATAATAGTAATAACAATGGTACTATAGGTTATGAAATTAATTTTAATCTATCAAATTATTGGACAAACATGAACTATTCCTTTTCTTTTTTAACAGAAAATAAAGATTTTTTTTTTTGAAAAAAGAAGATATTCAAATTTAAAAAGATAAATTGACATAATATTTCAAATTTAAAGGTTTCTAGATGTATTAAACCTTGGTTATAAGATGTATTAACCTGACAAGGCCCACATGATGAGAGAGCTTCCAAAATTGGATTTATCCATCTCAATTTTTGTAAAAATAAATCAAGAAAAATCCACATGCAAAATTAGCATTGAACATGGTTCTAATGTTAAAATGATCAGGCACCAAATGATTTCAAAAGATAAGTAGTTCTGCATTACATAGATACGGATATGAAGATTTTAGAAATATGAATATAAAAAAATAACTTCTAATTAAAGTGTCTTTCTTTTAAATTAAAATATTTAAAATATTTATATAATATTAATATAAGAAAGCGTCTATTAATTAAAGTATACTTGTAATATGGTTCTACGCACAGTTTTGAAGTTCTTTTATCCAACTTAGTTGGTAACTTTTCATTGCTACATTAATATCTTATCTTGACTTCTATTGTTGACTTAATTTAATGATGAACAATTTCATTCCTATTTTATGGTCCGTGTGATAAATAAATGATAATGACTCAGTAGACTATCAATAGTATTTACGTTAGTCATGTTAAAAAGATTGGATTTACCTTATTGTTATTATTATAATAAAGAAGAATGACTGATGAATTTCTATGATTCCTTTCATACCTTTGCCATGTAAAGCATGTTTCTTTTTTTTTCGATCGGATGACAAGCCTATTACTATGGAGAACCAAGTGAGTTACTCAAGTAAAATATTCCTCCTTTGGAAAGGGAAAAAATTTATGAGTAACTCAAATGATTTAAATATTCATGATAAATTATATAATACGATAATTTTTCTCTTTTAAATCAAATAAAAATCTATATCTATATTTTTGGGGAGAAGTTGCTTTCAATTCACTCTGTTATTAGTGTTGAGTTATAATCTTTTGTAAAATGATAGGAAACTTTAGGGGTAGGAGTAATGTGTTGCATGCTGTAAGTAAAAGTCAGCATGGCCCTCTACTGATTGCAGGCATTGCTTAAACGTGGGAATATAGCCCAGAACAACTTTTACAAAACATTATTTTAGATGCTGTGTTATTTTTTATTTATTTGTTTTGATCATGGGGGAGGTAAATGCATTTACAGGGCATGGAGTTTGCAGGTTGAAATTGCATCCAAATATTATTTAAAAGAAAATTGTCTCAAAATATAATTTAATTTATACTTTTCATTAAAAATATTATAAGGTGTAAAGTTTAAATATTGCAGTTAAAAACTTTACTTAAAAAAAATATTTTTTAGAATTATGATCTCATTTAGGGCGGAACTACCTTAGTGGTTAGGGGGCATTAAAGGGGCCATGGCTCCCTCAATTTTTTTTAAAAGTTACCTTAAAATTTTTATATAAATTTAATGTTTGTCTCTCAAATTTATATATATTTTTATTTTAACTCTTCTAATTCTATTGAAATGTTATCCTTATTATGTTGTAGTTCAATCTAGCAGTCCACACTTCTAATTTTAGTTCCGCCCCTAGTCTTATTCAATTTTTTTTTTTTTTTTTATGGTCGAGTACAATGAAGAGTGTGGGATGGGATGTAGTCTATGTCCTATGGCATGTTTGGCCACTACACTAAGAACACAGGTCCTCGTTCAAACTTTTGTAAATAAAATGAGAGGCAAAGTTCACTTACTATTTCAGCTAATCTTATATTAATTTATACTCAAAAAAATGGGGACAGTATGAGTTGGTGGTCATTGGAAGGGCAAAGTAGAAGCAGGCAAGAAAAGGCCGTTGAAGCAGAAGAAGCAAAAACAAGATGGTGGTGGTGCCATATTAATTCTTCATCTCATTAAATTGTACATCTTCTTTTTGAAGCAATAATTAGAAATATTGCGTTGGTTTCTTCTCTTTTTCTCTGAAATCTTTTGTCTCAACTCTTTTCGCTAAGTTGAGAACAAACAAAGAATACACATAACATGCATCATTGCATTTAATCTTTTCTTTTTTCCCACCAATTCTCTCTTTATGACAATCACCAAAGTGGAACATTCTTTGTTGTTTGGAGGAAAAAAAATCTCTTCTTTTGCAATAGATACCCACACACTTACACATATAATCAAGTGAATTGATGGAGTTGTACCAATATTATAGTTAAGTGAAGCCCCATGAACTAGAACTAATATTGTAGTCATAACTAGAACTAGTATTGTAGAATATATGTATTTACAAAATAATAGTGAATTCTCATTTAAAAGGCATATAATAATTTTTTTTGTATCTAAACTACTCTGGATTCTAACTAATTTATCAGTTTAATTCGATCGGAACCATAAAGATAGTAAAAATCTCTCAATAACTAATTCAGCATAACTATATACATCACAACTTAAATTCGAAATACTATTTAAATGATATGAGTTTACTGCGAGTTGTATTGGTATATAGAACATAAAATAATTCATAGCGTAATAATAAAATCAATCATGCAATCATTTATTGTGAATAATAAGTTTTAATATTAGCAAAATTAATTTGTAACTCATCAATGGCTAAATATGTATATCTGACTCGTGATTGTCTTCTATATGATGTAAGGATTGGAAGTTTAAAGCTTGATATTTACTTCTCCTGCAAACCAAAAATGGGAGATAGTTTACATTTCATGTCAGACATTTATAGATGAGACAGACCCAGCTGGAGGCTAATTCATGTGGTGATCAAGAACTCAAATAAAGTTTATGCAATTGCAGCATATGCTCTCTTGTATGGTCTATTTCAAATAACCTACACTCCTATTCTTTCAATTTTTTTTTTTTTTTATATCAATGATGTGCATACTTAGATAAGCAAAATTTCCCACCCTGAGATAAGCAGGTGCAAGTGGGTATGTAGCTGTAATATGGTCATCAAAAATCAGACCATACACAAACGATAAAAAAATTGAGTGCTACTACTGCTACATATATACAACTTTAGGACCCACATGCACACATATATATTTTTCTTTTTGTAATTTGACAGCAACACGTGCGATTTTGGTTACTACATGGTTCTCATGTATTAAAAATAACATAACTCCACAGAAAAGGGAACTGATGAGTTGTGAGCATGTGGGATTTGTTTTGTTGTTCTCCTAAAAAGTGTCAAAAAATTTGAACTACCATTGCATCAAATATATATACGTTAAAAGAAGAAGAAGAAGAAGAAGGAGAGAAGACTCTTTGTCCTTCAAATTCTACCATGTGATGGTTGTCCACAGAGATAATTAAACATTCAGTATATATATATACTTATCTGTTTCATCATAGCAAAGCTATCAAGTGAAACATACCTACTCCCTTTTGTTTTGTAATTAACGCTCATATGATTGTGTTAACTATACCATCTTCTATATATACATGTTATGCATACATTTGTGTACGATTGTAATTTTTTTTCGAATCGAACTAAATTAATTAAAATTTCGTAGATTTTAAATATTAATAATTAATTAAATTTAAAAACTTAATCATTGCATTATTTATTTTTAAAAAACTTTATATATATATATATATATATATATATATATCACTCAATAAAAAATGAAAGCTTCCCTACATTATTATTATTATTATTATGAATGAAGGAGTGAAGGTGTTTGATACACGTCAGAAGCCGAAGATAGGAAGCTAAATATTTGCTTATTGGGGAAATCAAGATGAGTGGGAAGAGAGAAGGAGCTAGCGCTCAGCGCTGTACTTGAATGGGCATCGCCAACACTTAAGAGGATGATTGAGCATGGGACATATTTATTGGTGTCGCTGACTTACATTATTGTTATTATTATTATTATTTCTTTTGGGTTTCCAACTAAACAATTTTTATATGGATAATATTTGATAAGTAAACCACTGGAAGCACTCTTGTTTCTAGTCATCATAACTCAATGGAAGAACCTTCACAAATTGACTCTAAAATGCAATGTAACATCTCAAATAATATATATAGACATCGTATGATGAGAATGGCTCTTATCAATGGCCATAATATCAATTAATTGCCAGGTATTCAGGCCCAGTTGCACACCACACTGTGAAGCTAAATCATGCATGTCTCTTCCTCTTCCGGAACTGGCCTTACTTTCCTCTTAGACATGCGAGGATGTTATTTTTGGCCTGCAAGACCTTTGTTTGTCTTAAGACTTTTTCAATTTATAATAAGTTGGCGTAAGAGATATAAAATCATTCTTGAAGCTCATTTTATCGAGTGCCCATATTTCTAGCAGCCCGAGATGCAACGGACCGTTACAATCAAAGAACTTTTTTTTCGATAATATTATTTCATGAGTAGGGGGTAGTATTGTTTTTCAGTGTGATTTTTTTGACATTTTATGGTCCACTTATTTTCGTTGTCTAAATATTTCTACTTTACCGAAAATTTGGATTTTTGTCATCCTAATTATTTATTTGACCTTAGAAACAATAAGCTATACTTTAATGTATTATTTAATTTTCAGTAAAATTGAGATGATATACCAGTTGATATGACAGATAAAAAAAATTTAAGTAAGCCACGTAAGATCCACCTCACAACATGTCAAAACTTATAATTATTTCTTTTCATCTTTTTTTTTTTAATTCTTTCTTCTTAATTATAACTCTCACCTAAAAATTGAGGGATTAATCTTTTAAATTTAAAGGCTAAATTATCATCTATCCAAGTATTAAACATGTGTTAACTATAACTAATACCAAACTAAACTTACATAGTGTATCTTTCAAGTAGTTACTAGTAATTCGTTTTTAACTATAAATAAAATGAATTTGCTCATAAAAAAATTAAAAAAATTAAAGTTAGAAAATTAGTTGTCACCCTTATGATTTTATTCAGGTCAAATCAAATTAATTAGAATATATGAGTTATGGATGCTGATAGTTTAGATAACAAAAAAAATTAGTCGCCAATATCTACATGTTGAAAAAATTACAATGGAATGTTAAATTTTAAAGATTTTTGATGTCGAAACCAATAATACTCATAACAATAATAATCAAAAGTTAAAGGACAATTTTTATTGAGAAAGTAAAAGGGCAAACGGATAATAGATTAGGAGCCTGGTTGGCTAAGTTGTTACTGATAGCTGATAGCTGTTGCTGATGGCTGATAGCTAATAGCTGTTATTGATGGCTGATAGCTAATTGATTCTATGTGTTTGGTAAAATTATAGTATTTGTTGCTGATAGTATATTTAATTACAGATATAGACTTTAATTAATTTATATACCACTAATTATATTTAATATATATTTTCTAAATAATAAATTATATATTTGTGTGTGTTTTATTATTATAAATTTTAACAATAATCTATATGATATAAAAATAAATATTATTTATACTTATAATTTTTAAATATTAAGGTAATTTTATTTTTATTAAATTTTTGACACTAAATTTTAAATAAAAATAATAATATGTGCTGTTATTAGAATAGAATTGATGAAGTTTGAACATTATTATTAATATAATTTTTAATATTTTTATTTGTGTGAATATTTTTAATAATTTTATAATAATTTTGGTTATTAAATTAAGCTTAAATAATTAAAGTTAAAAAGGATAAGATAGTAAATTTTTTTTTTTGAAATGATAGTTATCAATGAAAAGCTCCAAATTGGAGCTGATGTGAATTGGAGCTCTTTAACATCGTAACAATTATTAGCTAACAATTTAAAATTTTAATCAAATACTATTATTTTAATCATTGGAAAGTAAACAGTTAACAGTTCTTCTCAACATCTAATCCAAACACCCTAGACCTGTTTTCTGCAATATGCAATGTCCAAGAAGTGTTAATTTGAAAGGAAAATTTTTTAAAGATAGGAGAAGAAACAAGGCAGGGACTAGTAGAGAGAGTAAATACCCACTTGAGCTTTTTGTATCTACAACTTGCCTGCAAGTCAATTTTAACGTTAGGCCAAAGTATAAGCATGTCGGGAATCAAAAACTTTAATGGCCATAGCTAGTTATATTGATTTTCAACTTTGTCCTCGAGGCAAAGCCAGCTATATATAAAGTGGCCCCATATTATGTTCACATTAACCTGTCATTAAGACCACAAAAAGGTTGAGATAAAACAAAAATTTCAAGATTTAGGACACTAATATTACGTAGGTGTAACGTAGCGAAATCTTGATTAAAGGAAATTTGAGATTTCTCAATAATTTTTGAATGAGTTAGCAAATTATTCTCACTTAGATAATATTTTGAATTCAAATTATACTATATACAATTGCTTTAAATTGATTGTCAAAATTTTTTTATTATTTTTATAGATAAATACAGTTCGATAAATTCTGAACGCCAGTTATTAAAAAAAAGGAATTTGAGATTTTATAGTTACTTGGAAGGCCATGTCGATGCATGTAATAGTGTGTGTACTTAGTTATTTTAATCTAAATATAGATATAGAAATAGACCATAGAGACATAGAAACATTTTCTAGTTAAACATCAATCTTCAAAGCAAAAACCCAAAAAGAAAAATTAACACAAAGTCTAACAAAGAGGACAATGATCACATGGCATCTTATGAATTGAGGACTATATAGTTTCCAGAAATAATAGAATTGAACGTTAAGTACTGAGACTGAGATGTTTCAAAAGTGACAGAAAACAAACACATGAAATATTATTTTCATCGACTTATTATTCTTGTTTAAATTATACTTATAAAGAATTGGAAAGAGAGGGGCCCTTTTTTCTCTTGTTTATGGAATAGCTCCATCTAGCTCTTACTTTGGAGGTATATATGATGAAGAAAGCCTTTGCATTGAGTCCATAGTATTCAAAATTTTTACCTATATTCAAAATATTACATATTTATCCGTTGTTGAATGTATAATACACTGTAAATATTTTATGTTTGACTAATAAAAAAAATTTGTATATTATACATTACAAATTCAAACCCTCAACTACATACAGCTGGAACAGGTTAGAATTTTCAATACAAGAAAGAAGTTTTTTTTAAATTTTTTTTAATTTTTTTTAAGTTGTGAAATAGTAAAGATATTTGGTTAGGTGAAAGAATTGTTTGGAGTTTGTAGACCCCTTAATGGTAGGCAACTTTTCTTTTCTATTTCGTAAATGTTGTCTAAAGGCTTATTATAAAAGTATGGGAAAGTAGAATCTTTTGCTAAAGATTTTGTTTTTTTCTCTTCGTCTCTTTTCTAATCTAATCATATATATAAAAGTAGTTCTTACCTTCTTCACAAAGTTTAAATCATGGAGAAAGTTTGGTTTGGACTGGGCTCTGAAGAACTATTGCTTAATTATGAGCTTAGTTTCATAAAATAAGTGATAAATATTTTTAGTATTTTCTATACTTTAATGATTAATAAGCTCATAGTCTGGGAGATATTGACTTAATGGTCAAATTTTTAATAGACATTGTGGATAATTAGAGATTGAGTCTTCACTTTGTCTTCTCCAACTTCCTATGTACAATTTTCAAAAAAACAATTAACAAGCTCGTTGTTATAAAAATTCATTCTTATTACTCATTTAGTGGCGGTGTTTGCCGGAATCTTTTAGTTAGAATTGTGCATCAAAGTATGTCATCGGAGGACATTTCACTTCATAAGAGTCACAATATTGCTTGGTGCATGTAGAAACGCTTTCTTGATTTAAGCTAAAGATCAGGACCCATATATATACACGCTCAAAATGGTAGCTACATTAATGTGTACTATAAATATATATAAAAATAGAAGATAATTTTTTTTAATAAAAATATTATATGACTTAAATTTCAATAGATTGTACGATAAGAGATAGTCCCTTTTTTGTAATAGAAAAATCATATGACCTAAATTTTAATAGATCATACAATGGGTGACAACCTTTCCTTTTTAAATCAATGACAGTAAGAATTGAACTATGTACTTAACTACCACTTGAAAAGAAGTTACCACTTAACTACTCATTTACTGGAAGAAGACAAACCTTTTAGTACATTGATGTGATGTCTGAAAATTAGCACTATTTTCTTATGAGTTCCTTCAATTAATATAACTCAAACATTAATAGTTTGCAGCCTGATAATTTTAAAAAAAAAATTATTCCCATAAAAAAAAAGGTGAACTTAGAATGATAAGAAAAAAAAATGATATGATATCGCCTAAAAAGGTTTTTCGAAAAAGAAAAAGAATAGCTGCATCATAAATATCAAAATGTCAGTAGTTCTTCTATTTCTACTTTTAAATTCTTTTAATATTTACAGTTAAAACAACATGTTACGAGGATTTGATTTTTCCTAATATACGATAATGTTATGAGATCCAACAATAATCAATTTTATAAAATAATATTGTAAAAATAGCAATGACAAGTAAATTTCAAAAAGTTAAACCTTAATTATTAAAATCAATAAACTAAACCATAAAAATTTCTGAATCTACCTGCTTTGCAAGTTTAAACACTAATCCTTTGCTTTATTGAATTAGTATTCCTAAATCTACCTGCTTGTCCATTGTTTGTAATCATAACATGCATCATTTGAGATATTGCACATACCAACAGAAAGGCTTCAATGTATACTATCAACATGCATAGAAGGCATATATATATCAAGAAATAATTAATCCCTCAAAAATCATCATTTTTACAACTCTAAACACAAACTCTTTACTTTATTATATACAGAAGACATATATTAAGAAATAATACTTCACAAAATCATCACTTTACAAGTCTGAACACGAACCCTTTGCTTTATTAGATTGGTATTTTCGAATCTACTTATCCACGATTTGCCTTCTTCAAGATTAGTCATCTTGGATGAATGGAACCAACATTTGAATTAGAGGCAAAGTTTCAAAATTTTTCAAACAAAAAAAAAATCTATTTATAAGAATTGGAGGGCAATCGATCAAATTTTGAGGGGATAATAGTATAAACTTTTAAAGGTTGTAATAGAAAAAAAATATATCAAGATTTTAAAATTTCGTTTGCTTGGGGGGCAGTCGTCACCACTGGCACCCTAGTTCCGCGTCTGTAGAAATGCCTGTTACGGGGTATAGCAAATAGTTTCAAACAGCAGCGAAACTAGAACTAAAGTCTGAAAATTAGAGTTGTTGTCTTATGATTTCCTTCAATAATATAACTCAAGATTAATAACATTTTGTTTGCAGCCAGCTTGTAGATTTATTTTTTAATTGTTCCAAAAAAATAAAGAGATGAACTTAGAATGGTAAAATAAACAAAAATTATTATATCATACCACCTTAAACAGTTTTCAAAAAACTAAAAACATGGCTGCATCATAAATATATAAAATATTAATGGTTCTACTTCTATCTTTATTTTCTTTTAATCTTTATAGATAAAAGGGACAGTAATTCTAGTGATTAATGAGACACGCATGTACAAACTAAAGAACTGAGTTGAGTAAAATTATTGCATCTAGCTATTAATTATATATTTGAGGTGAATGGTTAGTGTGTATATATGTATAAATACGTGCCCATTATTATATATTTTTTCAACAATAGAGTCCACATCTAAGAAGCATGGATACACTTAATATATATATATATATTCCACATAAAATGTGTGTTATTTTCTATTATATAAAGATAATTTGTTAAAAAAATAAAGTTAGTGTGATAAAATAAAAACTTCATGAAATTTAAGTATTTAATATAATAATTTAATTAATTATCTATAATTGTCATATATAAGGCAAACATAAAAAGTGATCAATTAAATTAAATATTAAATTAATTAAATTAAATTATTAATAACTAAATGATTAATAAATAATTTAAATTAAATTATTAATCAAAATTATTAATTAAATTAAATTATACAAAAAATAAGTTAAAAAGTGTTCTAAAAAAAGTGCTACCGTCGTGTTCTAAAAGTGTCTAGCCGTGTCGGTCCTGTATCTCAGCCGTATCGGTCCTGTGTTCTAAAAAAAAAAAAAAAAATAATATAACCATATTGAATTTGTGTGGTGTCGGATATGTGTTGGACACAGATACTTCACTCTATTTAAAGTGTCAGTCATAGGTTCACATGATGTAATTTGCCACCAGACAAAGAAAGTAAGAGAAACCGAAAATCAAACCGTATTTTTTCTATTTGGATTTCCACACCCCTGACTAAACATCAATAAGATTCATTTATCTACAGAGAATAATTCTCAGTTGACATCTAACGTAACGTCATAAAAATAATTTGCATTGATAATCTGAGTAGTTTTTTTTTTTTTGAAACTACATGAAAATCACATACTAGACCATTTGTTGTATTTTTCAACCACTTAAACAACCCATTTTTATTATTTTTTTAACAACTAGTACAAATGATTAATTTTCAATACTACAAGAAGAGAAATAGACTAATCTTTTTAATCGGATATCTATATCTTTTACCACTTAAACTACTTGTAGAGGACACTCATTTTTATTCTTACCTCATGCAATGATGAAGATATATATTATAATTGTTTAAGTCTGAATATAATTTTGGGCTAAAATTAAAATAAAGCCCAAAAGATTATGGTCCAATATTAATCAAATATAGTTGCACTCATGAAGCCAGTTATTTATTCAAGTCCAGTCCGTTAAGAACAGCTTGATGGCTAAAGCAAAAGGAAAATTTTGGAAGAGGGAATTTTTTTTTTATAGCTGAGGAAGTAGCTCAAACGTTTGAGGCTATAGAAATTTAACTCTGCTAACTGAAAAATGATGGAGAGAAAGTTCAAATGAGGAATTAATGCCTATGATTATTAAAATTAGTGAACAATCATTAGACAAGACATCCAACAATCATTAATCCATATCATCAATCAATCAGCAATTATCATTACCGATTATACTTTTAACTTCAACAAATTTCATTTTTTTAGCTATTTTATTCCCTACCTTTTTTTAGCTTGTAAAACCACTTCATCAATTAAAAGTTCATATCTCTTTGTTTATAAAAGCTTTCTTTTGCATTAATTAATTAAATTTACGAAATTTTTTTATTGAAATCCAAACAAATTGTGGTAAAAGTGTTTGAGATCATCATATTTTCCGAAAGAAGATAGAATTTTGAGAACATAATTATTCTGGCACGCTCAAGCATAGTCAAACCCGATTCAATAGAAAATTGGAGCAACAATCTTTTGGCATGCTCAGTGGGACCCATGTCAATGAGATTACAAAATTAAGAAGTGGAAAAAAAAAACCTCTGAAGTTGGAATATCATCCAACAATTCGTCTATAAAAATAGGTGATGATCTTGAGAAACAACCAGAAGAAGGCCTGGTGCCTCATAATCCAAACAAAAGTGAGGCGCCTATTGGCTATACAGGCCAAAGTCTAAAAATCCTTGATACCATTGCCAATGAAGACATTAATGCCCAAACTATCTTTTAAGAAGGAATGAAGCAGATGTAGAATTCAATGTTGTGGATTAGTAGTTTTTCTAGGATTCTATTCAGCAAATCAATAATGTTGTCTAGAAAATTATGTAAGAGATGATGAGTTCGTTTGCCAAAATGAATGAACAACTTTATAAGCATGGAAGTCAGAATTCCGTACCAAGGTGGTAATTCAACTTCAAGAGGAATCTGAACATTCATATGTTGCTCAACCAAATTTTGAAGGAGTTAAGATTCATGCTGATGATAGCTATATTCCCCCACATCGGAGGGAAGAGTCTGAAATTATCAACAGAGGAAAAAATAACAACAACCACAATGGTAGGAATGGTAATAATCAGAATAATAATATATTTGTTCTTAATCAATAGTTTTTTACAGGACAAATCTAGTTCTATAGCTTGAAATTTATGATGAGGAAGGCGTTCAACAGTGGAGAGGCACATAGACAACATTCCTCAAGGCAACATACCAATTCCCTAAGCCTACATACCACTTCCTCAAGCCCTAAGACTGGGAATAAATCTGGATGATGCACCAAATTGGCCGTCTAGAATTCCACACGCCATACCAAAATCTTGATAGACATAACCCATATCCTAGGGGTTATTATATTCCAGAATTTTTGGAATTAAAACTAAACTTTTCCTAGCCTTATCTGTAGAATCGGACACCACCACTGTGTAGAGGACATTGGAAAATATTTGTGGTTAAAATTTTAGGTCGATCAGAGGTCGTTTGAATGATTAATAGAGTAGAGAAAGAATTCAGGACTAAAATGAATATTTGTCAAAATCATAGCTCTTCTCTCCTTGTAGCCTTTCTTCTGCATATATATAAATCAACCTTTTTGTCCTCTCTTAGCAACCCAAGTCAACTTATGTTAACTTAGCCATTTTAAATCAATTTAGCAACCTTAAGCAACCTCCTACAAACAACTTCAAATTGACCACAAAATGACCACAAAAACAACTACAAAACAACTAAACAACCTTCCTCTACTAAACAACCAAAACAACCACCATTAACCAAACAACCAAAACAACTACCATCAACCAAACAACCAAAACAACTACAAAACAACCATAAAACAACATACACACAAAACAACCTATATCCACATCAACCTTTATATATATATAATAATAATAATAATAATAATAAATACTCTTTACCCCAAATCAACCAATTTCCACCAACAGCCACCTTAATCACTCTTCCTCCTTATTAACCCATGCACACTTATTTTTCACCACGATTATTTTTATTTTTCTCTCTTTTTTCTTCTTATTTTTCTCTTCTTTTTTTTTTTCTCAATTATTACAATTCATCATTTGATTCTTTAGGCATTTTGTTGGGTGAATCTCCAACTTTAGATATTTCTTTTCCACTTTTGAATTTTGGAATCTTGTGAAATGAGTCCCACCAAGCGTGCCAAAAGATTGTTGGCTATTTTTTAGTTCTAGATAAATTTAAGCTTGCTAGAGGAGTTAAATCCTCAAAATATATTGACTTCTTTCAGACAAAATATGAATCCACAAATGCATTTATCACAATTTGTTTGAATTTTGAAAAGATTATCACAAAATTGAATAATAAATTGAGCTTGAGACTGATGAAAGAAAAATTGTATTATCTTAATGTAAATTTGGTAGACAAACTTTTCTTTAAAAGGAAATTTTGCTGTGAGCAGAAAATTCTATACTAAAAGTGTTGACCCTTTGCATGATCAAGGTTATGATCAATCTCAAAACAACCTTGGTTTTGACTTTAACAATCAATTTTTGTTGCTAGCATTTATATTTAAGTGTGTTTATAAGTTAGGTTCAAAGGTGAAATTAATAGGCCTTGAATTGAAGTCTAAACAAGGTCATTTAATGGTTAAAGTGCCCATACCGGGCTCCATCTCGACGGGGACCACTTGGGACCATATGCACACATTCGGGACTTAAACGAGCAAATTGGAATTTTAGGTAGTAACCATCCTGAGTGATGTCCTGACTGGGACATTTAATGTCACGATCGGGACCATATCTTTTCAACTCCAATGACTACTTTTATTGAATGTCCCGACCGGAACTAATGAAATTCCTGAAAAAAGTGAAAGAAGCATTAATTGAATATGGAGGTTTGTTACAATAATCAAAGTTGCAATAGCCATATATTTGGCCCCTCCACTATAATTACAAGCTCAAGACCTCATTTGAAGAGTTAAAGAGCTTGTGAAGCAAATTTATTATGAAAATTCATTGAGTTAAATTTTAATTCTTTCACTTTTCTTTTTAATATATTTATCTCTTATAAATAAAATCTTGTTGAGTTTATAACAACTCATTTAGTGAGTGTGGGTGAGTGCTCTAGCTTTGGATTTCTCTTCTTCTTATTTCTTGGGATTAAGAAAGGGAAGTGAGGATCTAAGTAGAGGAATTAGTTTAAGTGTTTACCATTAAAACACTTGGGTTTTTAGATTTAAGAGTGAGCCAAGAAAACTTTTGTGTAAGGTTTAAGTGTGAGCCTTAAAAAAACACTTGGGAAAAGGTTTTGAGTGAGCCTTGCAAACTCAAGTTGTAAAGGTTTGAGTTGAGCCATGAAAAACTCTTGTGTAAACTCAATCTAGTAGAATAGATTGGACTGGGTGTTGAAAATCCTAACTTAGGGATAAGTTAGGTGGAGACGTAGGATTGTTAAAAATCCGAACTCCTTAAATTCTTATGTTCATCTCTTTCTCTCAATCATTCTTTGAATTTATTTTTAATTTTTCTTAATCTTTCATTAGCCCTATTCACCCCCCTCTAGGGCTCTTTCAATTGGTATCAAAGCTTGGGTTCTAGGTACTTAATTTCTAGAATTCAAGATCATGGGGAGTGAATTTTTTTCTTTCTAAACCTATTGACCCTTCTTTGATGGGAGTAACTATCCTTTTTGAAAACACAAAATGGAGCTCCATCTTAATAGTGATCCAATAAGATTATAGGATGTAATTTTAGATGGGTAGAATCCTCCTATGAAAGGAGTGGAAGGGGTTGAAGTTCTAAAGGGAAGAGAGGAGTGGTCTCAATAAGAAACAGAGGAGAACCATAAGAACAAAAGAACTATGTCGATTCTTATTGCATCCATGATAAAAGAATGAGGAGGCAAACTTCAATAATGCATATCAGCCAAAGAAATGTAGGAAACTTTGGAGAACCACTATTTAGATCAAAGAAAGTTCAACTCCATGTATATGAGTATGAACTCTTCAAGATAATGCCTCATGAGTGCATAGCTGAGATGACCAACAGGTTGAATGCCCTCTTGACAACCTTAAGAAAATTGGGCAAGCACTACTGTAAAGAAGAAGTTAACACCAAAATCTTGAGAGTGCTACCCAAGAAGGATTGCGAATTGATGAGTGTAAAAAATCTCGTATTTTGAGCACTCTTTTCTATGGGATTAAAATATAATTAGTTGTATTTTTTTGTTAATTTAGTTAATTTAAAGATCTTTTATTTATTTTTGTTAATTTTGTTTAGTTGTTAGGATTTAATTGATTTTGTTGATTTTTAAGTTTATTTACTTAATTTTTATTTAAATTTTGAAATAAGGATGCATGAGAGGTAGTTGAAGGATTTGAACAAGTCAAAGAGAGGATATAGAGGTTACAACAAGTTAAATCCTTGAAGAAAAGTGGAGTTTTAAAGGCAGTCTGTTCCTGTGCAACCACATGCCTGGGTGTGCATAGCCATGCCTGATTGTTAGAAAGCCAACACAGCCACGTGCACCTTGCAACACAGCCACGCAACCTGATTCAGCACAAAGAAGACTGTTTTTGCACACCCATGCGCGTGGGTGTGCACAGCTGTGCAAGCTGTTACAACAACTTTTTAAATTCAAATTTTGAGCTGATGATTGGATGGGATTTGAATTATAACAAACCTAAAAGTTGTTGGAGGTTAGAGGCTATAAATAGGGGGCCTTCATAAGAACAAAAACAAGTTACACTTAGTCTAGTTTTTCATCATTTTTCCAAGAATCAAAACTAGAATTCTCTAGTTCTTTTCATTTTGTTTAGAATAGAGTTGTTTGAAGATTGAGGAGGAAAAGCTTCCATTCCAGGGGGTTTTGTTATTCTATTACTTTAATTTTAATTCAGTAATAATGGATTTATTTTCTCTTCATTCATCTTCTTCTCTTTTACTCAACATGTGTGGCTAGAGTTTCTAGTTAGGGTTCTTGAATCAATTCAACCATGTGCTTACTATGGTTTGATCTAAGTTCATAAATATAGTTCATTGATTTTTTCTTTGCTTAATGTCTTCAATGGTTTGGCCACCCTTTGATTGAATCTAGACAATGAGACTTGATTGAGAGATAGGTTTCATTGAGTAAATAAACAATAACTTGTTAATTGTCTACTTAGTTGAGAGACACTTAGATGATTAATAATGTTAAAAGTTGAGCTTTAATTTAATTATAGTAAGCACTTGATTAGCGAGAGCTGTAAAATTAAGTACTAGCTATATTCAATTATTCATAGGTTTATCTGAGAGGAAGATCTATGATTCATAAGACTGCTTACATAATGAACTATGCTTGAAATGACTTAGAGTTTAATTCTATCTTTTAAAAGGTTGAATTGAGTTCAAGAACCCTAGAATTTTCTTGGATTGTGAATCTTTAAATTATTTTTTAATTGTTTTTTATTTTAATTTAAAAAACCAATATTCGGTATCTAGACAAACAAACACTTTTAGTAATTCAATACTCATGACTCCGTACGCTTGCGGATTTCGTACGTCAAGTTTTTGATAAAAATTAAAAAATTTTGATTTTATTTTTTGATTTTCAATTTGAACTTTTGAATTTAACATGACTGTGAGCTAGTCAAATGATATGAAAAAATTTGAAAAAAGATGTGAGGAAAGAGCGGAAAAGTTTCAAGCCTAAATATAAGAGCTTAAACAACAAATTTTTCCATATCATAGGGTTGAAGGGACCAATTGAAGTAGCAAGAGAGATTATCTTTCCATTCACCTCGCCTCTAAGTGCATCCAAATAAGGGAAGTACACTTTCCTTTTCTTTTTCTTTTTATTTTTGCATTTTTTATGTTTATTTGTTTTTCTTTCAATAAATTGAAGTTATGCATCCTATTAAATTCATTTTACATGAGTTTTTGAACCTATTCCTATGAAGAGTTTATTTCATTAGAGATGGTTTTCTTGAATAAGTGTGATAATCTTCCTTTAATGTTTTGTTTTGACTTCTAAATTAGAAAAATAACTTGTGGTTAGGGATTTTTAATTTTTAATGAACTTAATGCTTACTGTTCCATTG
>CATIWM010197546.1:0-26829 GCA_949671775.1 Mallotus repandus
AAAAATGGCAAAAATTTAGATTTTTATAGATCTTGGGCCTCGACCTATGCACATAGGTCAACGACCCGTGCATGTGGGTCTAGAACCCATACACATGGGTCATGACCCAGGCATGTGGGTTGTTAACCCATGCACAACCAATAGTGGGTTTGATGACGTGGGTTATCCACCTGTGGATTGGCTGACCCACAAGCGTGGGTTGGCCTGACCTTTGGGCTTCTAGACTCTATTTTTGGTCCGTTTTGAGTTCTTTGAGGCTCGAGTGTTTTTTTTAGGTGTTTTTTGTTGTTTTTTTGGGTTTCTACTCAATCCAAGCATGCCTGGGAAAACTTTTAAAGAAAATTTCCCCTGTCTCATGACAAGATCCTTCATAATCAGATTTTAGGGGACTGTTAAAATTTGAGGATGAACAATATTCATTTCTTTATTTATTTAACTTGGCCTTTATTTGACAACTTGCTTTGATCCATTTGAAGTTGATGTTAGTACTCTTGGACTTATTGGTGCTTTGTGTATGAGATGAGTTCTGCTCGAGTGTCCTTTTTGTAGAAGCATATTGTAAGCACCCAATTTCAGGATGACTAGAATATGGATGCGAAAGAGGGCTTCGATGATAAAAACTCGTCGCAAATAGGTCTCTAGTATTTAAATTTCGGATTCCAAGGCTTGATTGCATTTTTACGGACTGAATTGAAAATTTCTGATCGAAATAGTGGATTTCTGACTGGAAATCTAAAATTCCGATCGGAATTCTATATTTCCGACCGGAAATCCGATTTCCAATCGGAATAATGGATTTCCGATCGAAATTCTAGAATTTCGATCAGAATTCCATATTTTCGACTAGAAATCCAGAATTCCGATCGGAATTCCATATTTCCGACTGGAAATCCAGATTTTCGATCGGAATTCTAGAATTCCGGTCGGAATTACAGAATTTCGGACAGAATTCTAGATTACCGATCGGTAATCTAGAATTTTTTTTATTTTGTTTTATTTTAATTTTTTATTGATTTTTCTTAAATTTGGTTGGTCAAAAATTGATTAATTAATAAAAAAAAGTTACGGAAAAAAATAAATAAAGAAATTAACGTATATCAGCTCTATCTTTGATCCTATCTATGTAACCTCTACTGATCATTTTATCTCTACGTAATCACTTATCCTGTAAAACGAATTTGGATATACGGAGAATAAAAGGAGGAGAGGAGAACGTAGAAAAAAAAAGGAGGCAAAAAAAATGCAAAAAGGAGAGGAAAAGAGAGGAGGCAGAGAGAAAAAAGGAAAAAAGAGAGAGAAAAAAGGTTTTTTCCTTTGGTTCTAGGAGATTTCTAAAGAAACGCTTTCTTTTTGGTTCTACGACTAAAGGATTTTGACGAAAACACAATTGAAGCCAGAATACCTTAATCAATTCTGGAGATTTATTTAGACGGTGAATTAAACAAAACCTCTGAGGAGCTAATCAATACTGCATCCATCTAACTAGTTCTTTTTCTACTCCTTTCTCTTTTTGTTTTATTTTATTATTTTTATTCTATTTTATTTTGGTTTGATCTGATTTGATTTTCATTTTTATTCTTTAGTTACTAAACCTTGTTTATTTTTGTGTTTATGATATGGATGGGGTGATTTAAATCTATGGTGGCGAAGAAAACCTATGAAGATCCATGGAATGCCATGGATTAGCTTTTGTATTTGAACGTGTTTTAGGTTTGTTTTGTTCATTCATTTTGTAATTTTATTTTGTATTTTATTTTATTTTTTTGGTTGTAGTTAATTTTAATTTTTTTATTCTCAATAGATCATTGTAATTGCCCCAATAGTGGGAATAATGAAATTACGTGCGTGACATGTGTTTTTAATTGGTAGTAAATTAGGATTTCATTTAGTAAATTCAATTAAAATTAATATTGGCTTTAGATTAATTTTAGGTTGCATGTAATTAAAATTAGGGTTAGAAAAATCACGTAATATTTATTTTTTTGATCTATTACTTTATTATTTTTATTTGGGCTTGTTTTTATTTTTATTTGTTTTAGGGGCCTGGCCCACATGTAAATCTAACTCACTTAATGAATAGGCCTTTAAAATTAAATTTAGGTTTAATTAATTTTAAAATTAATTTAGGCCCACTAGGTTAACTTAGATTTTATGCCCATTTTTTAGTTAAATTAAATTAACTTAGACTTAGCTCAGCCCATTAATAAAGCCTTCTTCATAATTTGTAGACTTAGGATCATTTCATTTAATTAAAATTAATTAGAATTAAGCCCACTAATTTTTTTTTCTTTTAAAATTTAAAAGACTTAGGCCCATTTTCTTTAGAATTAAAATAAATAGATTTAGGCTCACTAATCATTAAAATGTAGGCCCACTTTTAGTTCTATTTTACTTGTAAATAAAATGTGTAGATTTAGCTAACTTAAATTAAAATTAAATGTAGTTTAGATTTAGGGACATTACAACTTGAATGCATTTTTTTATGTGCTTTTTCATGGATTGGTTGCCATAAGGTTAGATGGATGTTCAATTAGGGTTTAATGAAATTGCATGTAATTAGGGAATAAGATAGTAATTAGTAAGATAATTCTAAATGAACACAGGACTAAAAGAAGTTAGTATTCTGTATCTAGAACTTCTGGTTGTGGTGCTAGCTTGTATTAGAGAATCAAGTTACCACCACTTTCGATTTGTCCCAGTTATTACCCTGGGTGGTGACTCCTCATCTCCACGCCATGTCTTTGTGACAGTGGTTAGTGTGTTCCCTATAGCCCTGAGCTCAAACAGTGTCGCGGTTGCAATAAACTTGGGCGAGCGCTAAACCCCGCCGTCTACAAATAACCTCTTATTTTGCTTGTTCGATGTTTATTCTAACAGCAATGTGCATATACACTTGATCATATCATAAGCATTTTATACTTAAATTCTATTCATACTGAACTATTTAATATAAGTCATACCGAAAAACCCAAAGAACTCCAATTGGTAAAAAGTCTTTCTTTTAAAGAAGAAAGTGAGCTAGAGAGAATAATAATAAATGGAAAATAGTCTTTGCTCGGAGCTATAATGATATGCCATGAAGTGGCTGAAAATTTTATACCAACTGATCCTGGAATAAGGCTAATAAAGCAGAAATTTAGGCGGCTAAGACCTGAATGGGCTTAAAAGATAAAAGAAGAAGTCAATAAGTAGATAGAGGTTGGATTTTTGGAAGAAGTTGATTATCTAGAATGGTTAGCCAATATTGTCCATGTCTTAAAAAAGGATGGAAGAGTTAGAATGTGTGTTGATTACAAAGATTTGAATAAGGTAACTCCGAAGTATGATTTCCCTTTACCACATATAGATATTCTGATAGACTCTGCTACTGGTAAAAAGTATTACACTTGTGCAGATGGAATGGTTGGATGTAATCAAATAATGATGGCTATTATAGATAAGGCTAAAACTACTTTTATCACAAAATGGGGAACTTTTTGTTATAAAGTAATGTTGTTTAGGTTGAAAAATGCTTGTGCAACATATCAGAGAGCTATGAAAAAAGTTTTCAGAGATATAAATCATAAAGAGATGGAAGTGTATATCGATTATATAGTGGTTAGATCAAAAAATTTTGAAGAATATTGCAGAGATTTAGAGAAGTTTATGGATAGGTTGACAAAGTTTAATGACAAGCTTAATATAAAGAAATGTGTTTTTGTAGTATCTTCATATAAGCTATTGGGATACATGGTCAATTCGAAAAGCATAGAGATTGACTCAAATAAGATCAAGGCAATTCAAGAAATGTCGGTTCCTAAAATAGAAACAAAAATAAGATCTTTTATAGGTCACCTCTAATACATCAGCAGATTTATTTCTAAAATGTCATCGATATGTGAGTCGATATTCAGATTGTTGAGGAAAGATCAGCCCATAGTTTAGAATGAGTAGTGTCAGACTGCATTTGATAAAGTTAAGCAACATTTGTTGAATCCTCCAGTACTCAGACCACCACAACTAGGGAATACTCTTATCTTGTATCTGTGTGTGGAAGAATCAGTATTAGGTGTAATGTTAACTTAAGCAGATGATGGCGGGATAGAATTCGTAATTTATTATTTGACCAAGAAGCTACTTCTATACGAAGAGAAATACAAGATCATCGAGAAAATTTTTTTTGATACTATTTTTAGTCTTACAGAGTACAAGTTGTTTCAAAGATGGATCCGATGAAATATCTATATGCTACTCCGTCATTGGTTGGTGAACTCGGTAGATGGTTGATTTTGTTCTCTGAGTTTGATATTGGATACTTGATGAAGAAGGTGATAAAAGGAAGAGCAGTTGTTGAATTTCTAGATCAACAACAAATAGAAGATGATTAAGAGGTTGACATCTCTTTTCCTGATGGAGAAATTGGATTGATTGAAGTACAAGGGTGGAAAATGTATTTTGATGGTGCAATGAATAAAAAAGGAGCAAGAATTTGAGTGATCCTAGCTTCACCTATTAGAGATTGGATTCCAATAGCAAAAAGATTGGATTGCTCAGTTATAAATAACATCTCAGAGTATGAAGCTTGCATTTGTTGGTTAGAAGCTCATGTTGCAATGGGAATCAAAAGAGTTGCGGTTTTGGGAGACTCAAAGCTGGTTATTTCACATATTAATAAAGAATGGGAAGTCAGAGAAGAAAAATTCAAACCTTATATGGATTATATTGAGAATCTCAAGAAATACTTTAATGAGCTAGTGTTTGTCAACTTTACATGAAAGCATAATCAAGTTGCTGATACTTTACAACTCTCACTTTTGTGTGGGATAATCCAAAAGGTTTGCTAGTGAAACTAGTAATCTTGATGAAAGCCAGAGTTCCATGTTTCAAAAATACTCAAGTTCCAGTTGTACAAAAAGAAAAGAAACCATGGTATTCAGATATTTTAAGACTGATGGAGTGCGGCAAATTTCCAAAAAATGCCACTAAGAAAGACATAATGCTCTTGAGATCTCTTGTAAAAAAATTTTCATTTTTAATGGGGTTTTGTACAAAAGAGGTAAGGCTTTGCATCTCAGGTGTGTTTCAGAAAAAGAAGCAGAACATATTATGCAAGATGTGCATTCAGGGTAAGTGGACCTCACATGAATGGTAAAGAGTTTGTGAGAAAAATTATGAGATAGGGATACTATTGGTTAACAATGGAGCATGATTGTATTCAGTTTGTCAGAAGTTATCATGAATGTCAATTGCATGGTAATATTTCTCATATTCCACCTTTGATGCTCTAAACTCTAACTTCTTCGTGGCCATTCTCAGCATAAGGAATTGACATAATGGGAAAGATTGCTCCACCAACTTCTAATGGTCATGAATTTATAGTGGTGGCAGTTGATTATTTCTCAAAATGGTTTGAAGCTGAGTCCTTCAAAAATCTGGGGGCAAAGCAGATGGCTAAATTCATTGAAAAGAACTTAATTTGAATATATGGTGTGTCTCATCACATTGTAACTAATAATGGTGTATAGTTTCAAGCATAAGTGAAAGATTTGTTACAAAGGTATGGGATTAACCATCATAACTCATCCCCGTATCGACCTCAAGAGAATGGTGCAGTGGAAGCAGCAAATAAGAGCATAAAGTAAATTCTCAATAAAATTGTCAAAACTTACAGAGATTGGTCATATCAGTTGCCAAATGCCATGTGGGGTTGCTTATGCTTGAAACTATACACCACTATCAGTTACAATGCAATTCAGGAAATAAGTTTAAAGTTAACAATTAAAGATTAAAGAAATACCATGGGGTAAAATTGATGCATTCCATCAAGTTGCTTACTTGGATGACATTAATGCATAATCCAAACCATGGTCAAGCTAATGACCTTAATAAACAAGCACTTCTTGGGGTTCAACCAAGTTCTATAACTTAGTCTTTATTTCTAATTTATTATTTTTATTAAAGTATTTTAATTTCTTTAATTTTTATTAGTTAATGCTATTTTATAGGAAAACATAATGCCTTCAAAAGAAAAGGAAAATATCAACAAGAGTAATTAAAAAAAAGGGTTGTAAATTTTATAAATTGATATAAATATGCAATTGAAGTGACTATTGAAATGTTATGAGAAACGTTACGCAATTGCATTTTTATGAATTGTTATGTGTTTAAAAACATGGAATTGTGATTATTAAGCATACATAGAATTGCAATTTATAGGAGCAAAAGAGTGATTGATTGAAAGATTATTTTATTTAAGGTTTGCTAGAATGAGATTAAAAATTTTTTTCAGGGCTCAGACACAGCTGTGTCACTTATGTGACACAGCAGTGTCCCACTATTAACCAAGGTAATTTTTCTAATTAGACACAACTGTGTCACCTGGATGACACAACCATGTCAGACAGGCAAGTGATTTTGTTCGACTTCGGGAATTAGGTACAACTGTGTCTATTGAATGACATAGCTGTGTGGTCGATTTTAAAATTTTTTTCGTGAATTTCAACACAGTAGTGATTGCACCATTTTACACTTGTTTCCTTTTATAAAATTTTTCAGTTTCCTTAATTTATTCAACTCAAATTTGTTTATAAATTCATCATAACACCATTTTAAATATTAACAAGCTTAGAAACCCTAACCCCCTTTCTCAAAACCTAAGTAAAATCAAAATTCTTTTCATTCCAAGATGAGACCAAAGAGTTGGGCTTCAAAGAAGGTTAGTCCTCCTCCTTCAACAAGAGCACGTACAAGGCATGCATGGAGTTCAAATAATCCATAGACTTAAGAGGAAGAAGAAAGAGAGGTGACTCCATATCCAACAAATATGCAATTTGTAAGTGAAGTTCATAGAAAAAGGTATAAAGATGTTAGGCATAGGAAAATTCAACCAAATAGATATATGACTAAGTCAAGCTTAGAGATTGTAGGATTATTTGAAGAAGTTTGCATGTATCTAAGGAGAGTGGATTGGAAGCAATTCATGATGAAAGCCTATCCTACATATGCTAGAGTGACTTGTGAGTTTTTAAGTTCTTTTAAGTTTGATGAAGAAGCCAACAACCTGTTCTTTAGGTTAGGGAATAAATTTTTCGATACGCCATTGTTTAATTTGAATAAAGTGCTAGATTTTCCTAATGGCCACCCTGCAAACATAGAATATAATAGAGATGAGTTTTGGAGGGAGATCGCAGGGTGAAGAGATGTCTTTTATGAGCCTAAGTAGGCTAAGGAATCAAAAATCCTTTCTCATGCACTTCGATATGTTCATAGATTGATGGCTCATACTATTTTCGGAAGAAAGGAGGGTGATATGGTGGTAACAAGGGTTGAGTTAATAATTCAATTTTGTGTGGTGAATGATATCAAGATAGATGTATGTCATGCTATTGCCCTTAAGCTAAAGGATGTTGCAACTAGATATTCCTCCACGATCAAGATTGGAGGAATAATAGCGATAATTGTTGAGTACTATGGATTCGATTTATCCGCCTGGGAATATGATGAGGTCAAGGGAACTGATATGATAGGCCTTCCTATGATGGAATCCATGAACATGATTGAACATGTAAATGGCAATTGGAGGTTAGTGAGAAGAGTTGTAGAGCAAGCTCACGTATAGGCTCAAGGTGAGGGGCAAATGGAGGTTCAAGAAGAAGAAGAGGAAGAAGAGGAGGTTGAAGAAATAACATTAGAAGGGATGGCAGAAAGAATTGACAATTTGGAGTTGTAAGTTGGAGCTTTGGACGTCAATTTGGAGAGTCTAACAAATGAGGTTATGGTGCTTAATCGCAACCTCATGGCATATTTCCGAAGTCAAGGCTTAGAGCCTCCACAAAACCCATCCACACCTCCTGAATGATGATTAATTGAAGATGAAGATGTTTTCCATTTTGATTGCATGAACTTTTTACTGTTTTATGTTTTTAAGTTTCTAGCATTTCGATATTTTGAATTTTAGTTATTTAAAATATGGAATATTTGTTTTTAATATTTTGGTGTATGTTTGCTATTTATGTTTGGTTTGTAAGGACAATTTTAATTTTTAATTTCAGTTGTTTGTGTGTTTAATTTTTTTCAATTTATATTTTTGCGTTCAATGAAGATGTGAATTTGATTAAATATGCATTAGGCCGAATGATTTCGCAAAATGTGGTTATTTGTGGTTAAATCAAGTTGTAGCTATTTAAACATGTCATTATGAACTTGTGTGCATGATTGAATTGAAAATATATGATTTATATAAGTACACATTGCATACTGTCAATCTGCAATAGAAATTTTGCAAATCAGACATAGTTGTGTCACATTGAAAATTTACAAAACCTATGTCGTCCTGTACACAGCACACACTAACTTGATTTCTTTAAATTCTATTTTAAATGACCTTTTTCCTTCTAACCTCACAACATTTAGGACAATGTTGAATTTAAGTGTGGGGGAGGGATTTATTTTCAATAAATTTTCATTTTTCAAAAAAAAATTTCAAAAATCTAAAAATATTTTATTTCTTTTCCTAATAATAGTAGGTTTATATATTTCCTAAATAATTTAATTAAGAATATTTTGCTTTTTAATTTTATTTCCTCTTTAATATCAAGTAAACATGAATTTTTATTTTGACAATTTAATTTTTCCATTTTCAAATTAGGGTTTTTGTTTCTATTTTTATTTTTATTTCTTTTCCTTAAGTTTTTAGGAATCCCCAAGGTTACGTGTGTGTGTATATATATATATATATATATATATATATACATATATACTTCTAAAAATCCTGCAGGAGGAATCATTCCTATTATTATTTTTAAAAGTGTTTTATTTTGTTTATTTGCTCTAAAAATATTTTCTAAATTACTACCACGTCTTTTGAGAAGAAGAGCAAGTATTCAATGGGAGGTGAGAAGAACATGAAAAGAAGTGCAAGAATTCATAATTTAACAACAAAATTTGATGCTTTCTTTCCCATCCATTCGGAAGAAGAAGGTGAAAATTTTCTTTCTCTTCGAAAGCGTGAGTTTAAGCTTCTTAGATTTTTTTATTATTATGATGTCGGGCTTGAAGAAGATATCCAACTTTGGTGTGATCAAATGAGTTGGACAAAATTTGCTACTCTAAAATATGATACATTTTATGAACTTACAATTAAATTCTACACCACAATCAAAATAATTGACAAAAAGGAACAAATTTATGCATGTAGATTCTTTGGTAAGGAATATAGGTTTGATCATGCTATCATGTCCAAAATATTTGGATTTCTTGAGGGAGGATATGTCAATCCTCCTAATGATTTCAATGCTAAAGGATTTTGGAAGGTAATTACAAATAATGAGACTTTTCGTATAGGGGAAGGTATGCCTCGTGGATTCATTCAAGACCATTCATTACTTATGATGCATAAATTCATGGCATATAACATTTTTGGAAAACAAGATAGTTCTAGGCTAGCAATGAGTGAATTATTCATGCTATGGAACTTATATTCTAACACTCGAGTTTTCAAGTATACACTTTGTTTTCCAAACTTTGAGTCATGTAGTGCAATCAAGAAAGGCGGTTATCTCAATGGGACATATAGTCACGAGATTGGCAATGTACTTTAAAAATAGAGATATAGACACATGCGGTCTTGGAAGATACAAAACTAGAACACTGAATGCCAAAGCCCTTATCAAAGTCGAAGTTATAACGGATTGGCTGACATTGCAAGAGCAAAATGCTAGGAGTTTCCACTTATTGTGCCAATATGCATTGAGGCAAAAGAATTCTTCATCTTTAAAGGATGAAGACAGTGAAGAAGCAAGTAGCAATGAAGAATGGACCAAGAGGACAAAGCCGGAAGAAGAGACCTTTAATTGGCAAAGATTCCAAGATCATTTGGAAAGAATGGAGCTGAGCATTAATTCAAACTTATACAAAGCACACTTGGAACTTCAGAGAACTGTCACGTATTAAACACAACAATTAAAGAAGTTAAGGAAAGCTATCAAGGCTACGGGTGTTTTTGTTCCATCTTCGCCTCTGCCAACCGAATCTCATTAGAAGGGAATTAGTTTCTTTTTATTTTTTATTTTTTATTTTCTTTCATATTTAAAACTTTTGCATTTAATTATTTGCATAGAAGGGGAATCATGCATTTCATGCATATTTTAGTTAATTAATTATTATTTTTGTTTTTATTTATTTATTTATTTATTTGTTTTTATTTTTTTATTTTTATTATCAGTATATAGATTATATTTTTAGGATTCATTTGCATAAAACTTAAGAATTTGAACTCATTTATGTAATGAGTGAGATTCATTATGTGATTGTTTCCTTGAAAAAGTGCAATAATCTCTTATTAATGCTTTATTTTGAATTCATTAAGCTAGAGGAATAAACTGTGGTTGAGGATTTTTGAACTTTAATGAAGTTAATGCTTACTTTCTTATTGAGTGATTGAACTTAGATTCTTGATGTTGTAGAAAGATGATTGTAAGTAAAGATTAAGTCTAGTCAATGTTGGTAGATTCTTGCATGTTTTGGAACCATAAAAAATTAATAAATAAAAGTGAGATGAAGCGTAAAATGCACTCACTAATAAATTTCTTAGAGCATGCTTTGAAGTGAATTATATTTGCATAAGCCCTATATACTTCAATGGTCTAATATAAGTATGAGTATCCAGAGGACCCTTTAAAGGTATCCACACTGAGTAATACGAGAAAGGTGGGGGATAACTGTAAATGGAAAACTTTTATAAGCAATTAAATAAAAACATAAAAAAGAACCTTGCATGTTGAGAATGTGACTAGCCAGAGACTAGAATGATCTTTCCTTGCTTTCATTTTTCTCCAAAATCAATAGTTTATTTTCATGAATTCAATGAGAAAGTTTTCTCTTCACATGGAAATTTTTATATCCTTGACCTTGGTTTATTGTTTTAGTTTTTGAATTATTAAGTTTTGTATTCATAGGAGATTAGAGTGGTTAATCAAGTGAAGCTAGCTAATGATTTTATTCATTGTATGAATGAGGTTTACTTGAGGACAAGCAAAAGCTCAAGTGTGGGGGAGTTGATAAGTGCTAAAAATGTCATATTTTAAGCACTAAGTAATTGCATTTCATTAATAAAATTATAAGTTTTTATTATTTAAAAGCATATTTTATATATAAATTGTATTATAACTTAAAATAATATTAAATTTATCATTTTAAGCATTTTTAATTACTTTTTATACTTTTTACATTGCTTTTACATTGATTTTGTAGGTTCTTTCATTTGGGAATCTATGTGGAAAGGAAAGCAATGAGAGCTTAAAGCTAGGAGCGAATTTGGCCATAAAAGAGGGCAAGAAAATGAAGATTTCAGAAGAAGAGGAGTGACACAGCTGTGTCATAGTTTAGGCACAACTGTGCTTGATTCGAGAAACCAAGAGATGTTGAAGACTCTTCTGACATAGTTGTGTCAGAAAAGTGACACAGTCGTGTCAGAGAGCTGTGTTTTGGGAGTTTGTTATGTGACACAGCTGTGTCACTTTGGCGACACAGTCATGTCGGTCTAGACAAATTTTTTTAGAAAGTTGTTTTTAGGGTTTTTGGAGAACTCTATAAATAGAGAAGTTTCATTTTACAGAGATAAAGTTTTTTATAGGCTGCTACCTCAGAAAATAGCACTCTTTACATAAGAATTATTTTATTTTATTTTAATTTTAGTTTTTAATTTTCAACTCAAGCTATTGGATTGAAGGACAAGGGTTGATGATTTAAGACAATATTGAGCAAGTTGAATAAAGAGAGTTTTTCTTCTCATATTCTCTTACTCTTTATTTATTTATTTCTGGATATGTTATCATTCTTCACTTCTTATTGTTTTTCTCTAATTTTTATGATTAACTAAGTAGGTTAATTAGGGTTTTAATGAACCCAACTCGACATGAACTTAATCAATTAAATTCTAAATAAAAGGATATGCATTTCATGAGAGTTATTGGACTTAATGCTTTTTATAGGCTTAGCTACCCTTTGAATTGAATTAGACACTAGAGTTAGATAAGGAAATTAATTATAGAGAGAAAGGCAATAACAATCTATTAATTTAAATTGACTTGGTCGAGAGACACTTCAATATTAATATTCCATAAAAATTGCTTGAATAAATTAATTATGATTAATTGCTTGTGCTAGTGAGAGCTAGATAATCATGTTATTATCATAATTGATTAATTATAGGTGTGCTTAAGAGAGACATCACAATATTAAAGATGCTTTGGAAATGAAATATTATCCATAATAATCAAGAGTTTATTATCTTTAGAATTAAATTGAGCCGAGGGATTTAAACCCTAACATCTTTAATTATATAGATTTTGTGACAACCTTTTATATTGTTTTAGATTTAATTTACTTGTTTTTCTCATTGAAATTATCGTTAGTCTAGACAAGCAAAATATTAAGAGTAGTTCCATAATTAACAATATCCATGTGGGAACGATATTTTTCTATATTACTACTTGTATGATTCTGTGCACTTGCGGATTTCGCCCATCGAACTCCAAATGGATTATGACACAGCTGTCAAAGAAAGGTAAAGTTAAATCAATAAAGATAAGGATACTAACTAATTTTTCTTTCTTTACAGGAACTTACATCATGAAAGCTCAAGTTGTTTAAGCGACTTTTATGACGGGACAAATCCGTAGAAGTCCCTCTATGAGCACTCAAGTACTAAGTTCCTCGAGGGATGTCAGGGACATCATCATTTTCATGCTCCATTTGAGGTGGGGGAAAGATGCCATACTCATATGCCCAAATTTGTGTGAAATGAAAAATGGAAAGTTAGACATGGCAATACAATTTTTAGGCTAACAATGTTAAATATTTACCTTGAATTATCTCAAAAAAATAATTGGCAGAGGAATTCTATTTGACCTATGGAACACTTTGATCTTTAAACTGCACAATTATGAATCAACTCTTCGATTTTAGAATAGAAATCATTTTTGGTAGGTTCATTGCCATATTCAAAGGTTAAGGAGCAACTCTCTTGTGTTTATTCTAAAACTAGTAGTGAGGCTAGGATGTTAAAGAATTTACGGATTTGTAATTATCTCAATGGGTTGTTTGTTATGGAGGAAACACTATGGTATTAGAGGTCACAAGCTACTTGGTAATTTGAAGGTGATAGAAACATAGCTTTTTTTCATCGAAAGTCTTCCTCTAGGTGTCAGTGCAATACAATTATGGGTATTCAGTCAAAGGATGGAACTTGGCATTTTAGTAATTATAATATCGAGAATGTTGTTATAAGATATTTTACCAAGTTGTTTGGTTCTTTTGCCCCTCTTGTAATGCAAAACTCTTTAGAGTATGTTTAGTCAGCCTTATTTGATGTTGATATTACCCTTTTATAAGAGCCTTTTGATAAATTTGAAGTGTTTGATACTGTTAAAGCACATGTTCCTTTTACTGGAATGAACAAGAGAAATTTTTTATAAATATTAATCAAACTTTTTTGAACAAAAATGTTCATCAAATTAGATTCACAATTTCAAGAATATGTTATGAAAAACGGAACCCAATCTTTTATTTAGGTAGCCATGAGCGAAGCTAGTTTTTCTTTATAATGTTATATATATGTATTTTTAATGAAAGAATGTGCAATGAAGTAGACATCCATTTTACACAAAACTTCTTCATTTTAAAGTATTTTTCAGCAGTAGTAGCAGCGGAGATTTTATTGTGCTTCAAGAGATTTTGAAGCTTCTTTATCTCAATTTCCAACATGGTATCCTAGCCTAAGTGCCTTAATAAACCAAAAGATCCTAATTCAAGAGCCCGAGACTAAGTCTAGTCCAAGATTAGTTTAAGAGCTTGAAATCGAGTCGACTCCAATATCAAAAGTTAGTAATGAGACTGACTTCAGTCAAAGATGAAGAATTAGTATGGGCCAAAATATTGAAGAAGTCAAAAAAAGAGATGCATTGGATAGTCCAAGCCCAAGAAGATTATAATGTCCAAAGTTAGACAAGAAGGACAAGAAGAAATCCATAGTTTGACAAGATAGAAAGAAAGAAAAGAAGATTTCATAAGACCTCAAAAATATTAGGCAAATATAATTGGGCTTAACAGAGCCCAAGACTAATTGTATTTAAAGGGGAGTATTGAAGTATTTTGGAGAGAGTCCTATGTTGAAAAAAAAAACGAAAATGAGCCTTATAATTCAAGAGTTGGAAACATCTAAAATGTCCCAAGCAAGGCTCCACTCACGAAGAAAGATAAAAGACCTTGGTCCAACAATCCATCAAGTCTGAATTTCTTTTTTTTTTTAGGAGATTTACAAAATTACCCGAAAAATTTACTTCAATAACAAAAACATCCCTAGTTTTAGAATTTACATGCATGCTTAAAAATTAGAAAATAACTATGCGTGTGCCCCTTCCTTGTCTCAACAGCATCTGTCTTCTTCTTCTTCTTATTTTTGTACTTTATAGACATGATTTTTCCTTCTTTTAATTTAGTAACAGAGTTCAGAACTAAGCTTCATTGACTATGGCGAAGTATCCAATCTCCTTATGAAACCCTTAAATCAAAATATATTTTTGAGGTTTTAAGAATTTTTCTTTATTTAGTGTTTGAAAGAATTTTTTTTTATTTTGTTAGGAACCCATTTAATTTTGTTAGTTATTAGAAATGCATTTTTTTTTGGATTTGGTTGGGAGCACAACTACATTTAGAGTCCAAAAATGGTGGTATTATCTATGAAATCTTTACCTCTTAGATTTATATTCAGGTCGATCGATGAAGAGCTCATCAATCACTAGTGTCTCTAGCTATATCACTATTAATATTATCAAAATATAGATCTTTAGGTACTTCTTTAGTTTCACTGTACATCCAAGTTTCAACAATCCAGGAATTACACTTATCATTCTTGGGCATGTCTTTTCTTTCTTGAATACAAATCCAAGATCAGTAAACCCTTTCACTTCTTCTAGTTAAAGCTCTTATAACTCATCGATTTCTGTAATGCTATCCTCAATCCAATATGGTTTCTTCTAAGATGCTTGGCAGTTGATAGTGATGAACAATGCGAGCAAGCTATGCTCATAGTAAGATTCAACCTCGTAGGTCTCTTCTTCTCATTAACAACCTTAAAATCTTCTTGTTCTCAGTCCCCCCCTCCACATTGCTTGTGTGTGAAAAAGAGGTAAATTATTGATTTTTGATACACTTTAAAACACGAAAATAAAAAATACAGATATATGAACAATAAATATATGCCAATAATATTTAACTGTAGTAACTTTTTTGAACTACCAGTATTCCAAACAAAGAAATAATTAATTATTTATATATTCATATTCAATTATTAATTATAATTAAATTTGTTTTTATATTAATTATAATTATTTATATATTCACAAATCTCTACAATTGACACATAAATTAAAAATTATGTTGTTTTCATTAAATTTAACATAACAAATTATCAGAGAGAAAATTCCAATATATTCTAATATAAGAATTTTCTCTCTGATAATTTGTTATGTTAAATTTAATGAAAAAACCATAATTTTTAATTTTTTATGTGCCAATTGTAGAGATTTATGAATATATAAATAATTATAATTAATATAAAAATAATATAGTCATTTTCAAATTAATCATTTCCAATTTGATTTAGATGTGTAAACTTGTCATGTACATACAACTCGGATTATGTATATACGTCAAACAATTGAATTTTCATATGAGTACCTAATTAATTTTGACTAAAAACATGGAAGAGTGTCAAAATATTCACTTTCATAATTCATTCTAGAGTGTCAAAATATTCACTTTCATAATTCATTCTAGAGTGGAGGCTTGAAAAATTCAATTAATTTTTTGGTGCCTAGTAATGCTAGATTTTTTTGATTTCCTTTTACATTCAATTAATAATTTATGAGTGCCTCCATTGAATAACAAAAAGCCACAATTTTAATGAACATTCTCTTTCTAACACCCTATAAATTAAAATAAAAAATAATTTATATATAAGTAAGAATAATTAATTCGTTAAAAAACAATAATTAATATTTTGAGAGATTCTTAATAATATTTAGAATATTACACTGAATAAAAATATATATTTTATTTATTTTATATTTAATTAATAATAATATATCATGTATATATTATGAATTTAACATAAAATATATCATGATTATAAACTTAATCATTAAATATAATATATTTGAAATATATAAAAATTTTCCTCAAATTTTTACCACCTAGCAAAGTAAAGAGTGAGCATAGATAAGTTAGGATGTCGGTGTAATAGTCTAGTTAGAACAAAAATGTCCCACATTACTGCTAATACAACTTATATTTGCAATAGCCTCATACCTGATATATTAGTGGTTTCGTTCATCATGATTGAAATACAAATTTCAAAAACATGAAATTAAAATATTTTTCATATATTTTTGTTTATTTTTTGTATATTATTCGTTTATTTTTAGTATATTGTTGGTTTTTTTTTTCCGTATATGATTGGCATATACCAAATAAAAAATTATGATTTTCTTCATTAAATTTAAAATAACAAATTATTAAAAAGAAAATTCTAATTTACACTTGAAATATGAATACTCAAAAATTATGTATATATTTTTGTTAATTTAGAATATATTATGTATATTTTACGTTTCTGATACAGTATCTTCATTATAGTCATCATTAAAATCAACTTCTAACACAACTTACATTTGTAAGAATGAAAAAATTATTAGTTTTTATTTAATATTTAATGTGTTTAAATGATATTTGATATGTTTAACTCACACTTACATATATTGAGGGGAAAAAAATTTAAAACCCCTTGGAATATGATGGAGATATAGTATTAAGAATAAATGCACACACATACACTGAGTGATTTTTCATTATCATTCAAAAATTGATTGTCAAACTCAAAAAGGGGATATTGTTGACCTTTGCAGGATCAATTTCCAATTATCTTTGATTTTGACTTTAACAATAAATTTTAGTCTACTAATATGTGTGTTTAAGTGTGTATTTTAGTTAGACTTAAGTCCATACTCAAATGGTGAATTTTGAAGCAAAAAAAAAAAGGTCATTTAGGAGTCATATAACTTTTCACGATATTGAATAAGATCGTGAGGAGCATCACGAGCCAAATGAGAGTCAAATTCATGTTATTTGAAGTAGTAGTCACCCTCACAATCCTCCCCACGGTCAATCACGATTCCAAGAAAGCGAAACACAAGTAACTGAAAAAGGTAATTATGGTTATAGGCGTAGTCGTGAGCATCACCTTAATGACGTGGCAACCTTTGTAACTTATATTTCAAATCTCCAACGACTACAAAACTGAAGGTCACGATCGTGATAACTCTCCTCATGATCGTTAATATAATTTCTCCTACAAAAAGTGAAATAAATATTAAATGAAATGGAGGTTTGTTGGGGACAAAATCAAAGCTCTAGTAGCTATATTTTAGCCCCTCAACCATAAATACAAGGTAAAGGTTAATGAGCGATAATTGTTTCTTTCACGATTTTCCTTTGTATGTTATTTATTTATAAACAAACTATTGTTGAGTTTGTGTGTACCCTTCTTGTGAGAATTGAGTGAGTGTTAGAGATAGAATTCTTTCATCTACCCATTCTTTAGGGTTGAAAAAGTGAGTAGTGAGGTTCTTTCTCTTTGGGTTATTATTGATCTCTTGAAAAATAACTTATTGTGAAGATTTCTAAGTTAGCCTTAAAAACTCAATTTGGAAGGTTTAAGTGTGAGCCTTGAAAACACTTAAGTTTAGGTTTAAGTGTGAGCCTAGAAAAAACTTTGTGAAAGGTTGTGTGTGAGCCTTGAAAACTCAAGTTGTAAAGGTTTGATTTGAGCCTTAAAAAACTCTTGTTGTAAATAATCTAAATTAATAGATTGGTGTGGAGTTAAAAATCCTAACTTAGGAATAAGTTAGGTGGAGCCATAAGTTTATTAAGGAATCAAACTCCTTAAATTATTTGTGTCAATTCCCTTTCTTAATCAATAAAGGGAAATCTTGGGCCAAACTCAGTTCTGAAATCTTGGTCAGTTTAAGGACTTTACCAAGTCCAAATTTTATCATTTAAATGGTATATATATATGTGTATATATATATATATTAAACTTGACATAAATTGGATTTAATTGACCAATTTATAAAACTTCTAAATGAATTAGATAAAAATAATAATTTTAAAGGACAGAAGTAGCAATAGATGGGAGCCATTGCTATATATTTATAAAAAAACTTGGTATAGTTGGGCAAATACATGAATAGTGAAAGGGAAGAGGTACGAAAACCCCCTTAACATTTTTCCCTAATCTCAATTTACCCCATAACATTTTTAAGATTCAAATGCACCCTTATTGTAAAAAAAAAATAATACAGAATCACCCCTCCATTTAACGCCGTTTACAACTGTGAGAATTGACCGTAAAAATATGCTTATGTGGCTTATGGGTCCCACCAATTTTGCCATGTATGAATAAAGAATTCCTTGTGTAGGACCCATACATATAGTAGCAAAAAGAAAAAGAAAAAAAGTGCATAAGCATTAAACAAAGAAAGGAAAAATGAACGGTGTTGATATGGAGGTGTTGGCAACACCAGCGACGAGCCCTGGCGATTCTCCTACCCTTTTTTAAGCCGCCCTTTAAAATTAATTCCCCTCTTTTCGTCATTTCTTCCTCATCTCATCCTTTCTCATCCCTCTTTGGCTCTGCTCCTCTCTCTCTCTCCATCTATGTTCTTTAAGAGATGTTTGATTCTTAATTTGATCTAAGGTTTCGGCGGCTATGGTAAGAAAGGCACCACCAGTCCTAGTAGAGATGGGAAGAGTGTTGAATGCCCTAGACTTGGGGTTTTCGTGAGAGTTATATGTTTAAGTTTTCTTAGGCATAAGGGGAGAGTGTTGAATGCCCATTTTGTATCTCCTTATGTATGAATTTTGATTTAAATTATACTGTTAATTTAAATAAAGCTGTTATAAATGGGGGTTCTAAGGACATGCTACTTGATTTGAATGTTGGTTTTAACTTGACTTTGAATGAAGGCTTTGATTTGAATTTGGGGAATGTTGAGGATACCAAGGATAATGAGGCAAATGGTGTTTGCAAAGTGCAAGCCAAGGAATTATATCAAGTGATGTACAATAGTTTGATATTTCTTTGCTCGGTATGTTTATTTATGCACATGAATTATGGCTTAGGCAAAATTTTGATTTTCTTCTAATGATTTGCATAATTGTTCCTTTTTTGTGGTTCAAGATTGATAGTGATTGATTATTCTGATCCAGTTTTGTTTTTGGATAGTGGAATTGTGCATCCTTTTGCTCCTTGCATTTACGACAATATGAAAGAGTATTTGAATTGGTATAGAAGTAGAAAGGATACTAATAAGAAGCTAAAATCGCCTAATGCACCAATTATTGGGTTGGTTTTGCAAAGAAGTCATATTGTACCTGGTGATGATGGTCATTATATGGCTTTGATTATGGAGTTGAAAGCAAAAGGTGTTAAAGTCATACCAATTTTTGCTGGTATGCTTCATTTTTCAGGGCCAGTTGAGAGGTTCTTCATCTATACTGTTACGAAGAAACCAATGGTGAATTTAGTTGTATCATTGACTGGTTTTGCTCTTGTTGGTGGCCTAGCAAGGCAAGATCATCCTAGAGCAGTTGAGGCTTTGAGTAAGCTTGATGTGCCTTACATTGTTGCATTGCCTTCGGTGCTTCAAACGACTAAGGAACTGCTGAATAGAACTTTGGGATTGCAATTTGATTTTGTTAGAATATTGCAAATTGTTAAACTTCTATTATTGATTTTGTTAAAGGCTGACCCTTCTTCTAGATACGAATTTCAAGTGATGCTCTTGTGTTATTGGTGGAACCCATCAAGCATTTCATGCTTGCTTCCTAAAACTATGTAGTTTCATAGTAAAACTAAGTAGTTTTGGTAAAACTAAGATATTGTTATTTCTTCTTCTTTTTTTTCTTTTTTTTGATGTGTTGAATGATAAATTCTTAAATAACTTAAATTATTAGTAGGTATAATATTAAGTGAATATTATATAATAGAAATTTCATATTTGAATACATAAACATTATTAAGTATAATAAAATACTATATATTCATAATCAAAATTAATATGAATATTAGCATTAAATGAAAGTAATTGAAATATTAAATAAATATAATAGTTAGTATTAAAAAAAAAGTCTACCTAAAACTACGTACTTTCATAGTAATTTGGGTTAAGTTACGTATAAGAGTATATGGAGATTAGATAATGATAATTTATTATTAAATAAAAAATTATTAAGTGCAATAAAATATAATATAATCTAAATTAATATAATTATTAGCATTAAATGAAAATAATTCAATAATTAAGTTAATATAATAGTTAGTGTTAAAAAAAAGTGTGCCAATGTAGTTTTGTAGTGATACTATGTAGTTTCATAACAATACCACACAATTTTAGTTAAGTTAAGTTCACATCTAAATAACCTAAATTATTAAATAAGTAATAAATAACCAAAAACTCACTTGAGCTTAAAAATAATAGATAAAATTATTATTCATATATTCTTCCAGAGCAACCACAAGTGCTGAATTCATAGAAATATAAGACAAATATACCCTTTCTTCAAAGATTGAAGAAGCCTAATGATGCAAAAAGGTTTGCTAAGTTTTTAGACACTTTTAAAAAGATTACACTTGACATTCCATTTACTGAAGCTTTTGCAAAAATACTGACATATGCCAAGTACTTGAAGGATGTTATCACCAACAACAGGCGATGGGACAATAATCAAATAATTGAAGTAACAGAGACTTGCAATTCTATAATCTCTCACAATACTCCAACCAAGCTTAAATTCCCAAGGAGTATCACTATTCCTTATGTAGTTGGTGCTCAAGAATTTCATAGATTTTTATGTGACTTAGGTGTAAGCATTAATCTTATGCCTTTATCTCTTTTTAGGAAATTGCAGCTTGGTGAGTTGACTCCTATAAACATGACATTGTAGCTAGCATATCACTCCCTAAAGAAGCCACATGGAATTATCGAAGATGTTCTTGTAAAGGTAGATAAATTTATATTTCCTATGAATTTTGTGGTTTTGAATTTTGAAGAGGATAGGAAGTGTCCTTTAATTTTTAGGAGACCGTATGGGGAAAGCTCTTATTGATGTACATGAAGGGAAAATAACTCTTAGTGTTGGTGATGAGAGTGTTAAATTTGTAATGTTAAATTTAATGGAATACCCTCTTGAGGATGAGATGTGTATGAAGGTTGAGGGTATGGATGAGTGTATAAAGGAAGTAAGTTGTCCAAGGGAGGCAAATAAAAAAGTTAAGGAGAGTGATAAGGATTTTAAAAGTGAGTAGAAGAACACATTTGCAAAACCTAATATGTTGTTAGGAAGTGACAACCTAGTACCCACACATATGCAATATCTTCCTAAGAGGAAGATGAAGAAAAAGAGGATAAAGAAGAGGTTGAAGCTCAACCAAGCCAAGCAAGTGAAGACATTCAAAGGGAAAAAAAATTATCACAATTACAAACTTCGTAGGTTCATTGTATACTTTATTTGGAATTTTATTATGATTTTTATTTATTTGTTAAATTTCTTTAATTTTTTAGGGCTGTTTGCATATAGAATTGATACACTTGAATTTTTGTAATTTATCACTATCATGAATTGAGCACATTGTTTATGATTTTCTTGTTTATGTGTTTTAATCTTTTGTTAATGTTTAATTTTTAACTAGTAACCAGTGTCGGCCCTAGGCATAGGCCATAAGGGCCCCCCAAGAAGAAGGGCGCCCTATGCATATATATATATATATATATATATATATATATATATATGTATATATACACATACATACGGGCCCTCAATTTCTTTTTACATAATGATTACAAATCATTTAATTTGTGTTAAAAATAATACTCCTTTTTTTTAGGGGCAGACGGCCCCCTATGCATATATTACCTACCTACATATATATATATATATATACACACACACGGGGCCCTCAATTTCTTTTACATAATGATTACAAATTATTTAATTTGTGTTACAAATAATTTCTATAAAATAGCAATTTTAACGTTAATTACTTCCTTGATAATAGGAACATAATTAAATATATTTATTGTTTTAACGTTACAATATTAAGATCTTTTATATAATTAATGGTAAATTTTTGCCATTTATATATTTAAACTAAAAAAATTTATACTCTATATTTTAAACTAAAAGAGTTTAACATCAAGTACTTCTATTGTGTTCTTTTGAAGAGCTTATTATTATTATTATTTTATTGTGTTTCCCTTCTTCCTTCTTTCTACTAAACTCCCAATATTTAATATACTAAATTCATTGCTTTAATTTAAAAGGACTCCCATAATTGATATAGAAAAGCTATGATATTTCATACATTTATTCTTTTTTTGAAACATTCATATGTTTATTCTTATATTATTTTATTCTTTTCTTTATAAAATTATTTGTTTCTTAATTTTTTATTTATGTCTTAATTATTCTTTATAAAAAATTCAATCAGATTATATATGTCTTTTTGTTTTATTCTCATTAATAAATCAAAGTAAAATAACTAATTTCTAATAATATTTATATTTTTTAATTTTATGCATGGATAGCTTATAGAATATTATTAACCATTCCTACAGCAAAAAGAAGTTTTTCAAAATTAATTACATTCATCAATGTCATAACAAAGATTAAGTAATTTAACTATATTGTCAATTGAAAAGGATTTAGCTTCTAAACTTGAATATAAAAATTTAATTAAAAATTTTGCATTTCAAAAGGCAAGAAAAATAAATTTTAAATAATTTTAACATTTTATTTATATTATATTAAAAAAAATTTGCCTTGTTCAAAAAAATTTTTTTGGCCTAGGGCCCCCAACATCCTTGGGTCGGCCCTGCTTGTAACCTAGGTTGATAACTTGTGGTTAAGAACTTTTGAATCTTTAATAAACTTAATGCTTACTTGCTTTTGAATGATTGAATTTTATGTGTTGATATCTAAGAAAAATGTTTGTAGGTGGTACGTAACATTGATTTGTACTTGATTCTTAGGTCTAGCATGTGAGATGGTAGCATAAGAAAATTGAATGAAAATAAATAAATTTCTCTCTTCTAAATAAGGAGCCAATATTTAAATTTAAATCTTTATATGCTCCAAATATACTCCAATGCTCAAAATAGAGTAAGAGTATCCAAAGAACCCACTTAGCAGTATCCGCGCTTAGTAGTGCGGGAACAACGAGAGATTGCTAAGAGTGAGAAGATTGGTTAGAGAGCATAAAAAAAAAAGAGCTAGATGGAGCATAAAACGCACTCGCTTGTAAGAAGAAAAAATTTACTATTTCTTGCATGCTAGGTTTAAGGGTTGTTATGAGTTGATATAATAGTTCTACTTGTTTCCATTTTTCTTGGGTGTTAACTCATAAATTTTTAAAATTTCAACGGTAAAATTTGTTTTTCACTTGATAATGTTTATGTTTTTTGCCTTAAGATATCAATTTAATTTTGAGTTTTAAATTTTATATTAACTAAATATTATGATGGGCAGACAAATGAAAGTTTATTAATGTGCTACTTTGGTGGTTGTGATAGATATTCTCATGTGTTTTATTTGAGGACAAGTAATATTGGAAAAAAAAAAAAAAAAACTTCAAGAGAAATCTACCGACATACAAAACATGGCTCTTGTATCACATCAATTTACGACATATGTACTATTAACATTTAAATTTTGCGTGTTTTTTTTTTCTCCTTTACAATGAAACTTTTTCCAATAATATGTGGCTCTGCTATTTTCTTTTAGTTTTTTAGTTTTTTTTATTATTAATTTATTTGTGGTTCTTATCATACATGTTTCTATCTATATAAATATAATTTAAAATTGTTAAATTAATTTTTATATAATTGTAGCCGTTAGCTGTTAATTTATATTATAGGTATTGATATATAAAATAAAAAAACTAGTTATAATTAAATAAAAATTAAACTAACAGTTATAATTTTATTTGCATAGATATAAATGTTTGTACTATAAAAAGAGCTAAAAATTTAATATATACCAACAGAAATACAATAATTGAATGTGCAAAGACAAAAATACAAGGGCCCAAAATGAATTATTCTGCATAATTTTATCTACAAATCGCATTCAAGAACTTGGTGCTTCCTCACATTACAAATCTATTCGTTATCTCTTGGCTTCTTCCCTTGAAAACTCAAGTAAGTACTGCTACCCTTCTACTGTAAGCTATAATATTCCATAAGATGCATAGTTTTGAGACAGTACCTTAATCGATTCTTGTTTTATTATTTTTTTTTCCTGTTAGAAACGTAATAGCATTTTTTTTTTTTTGTTTAGCTTCCCAGAGAATTATTTCCAGTTAAATTATGCTTATAATGTTTATGTTTGTGGTTTCTAAACTCAAATAGAAAAATTTGTATGAATTAAAACACTTTTTTTTTTGCTAAATGAGTTAAAATACATTTAGATCTAAATGAATGAATCTAATAGAATAAGGTTATAGAAATTTAATATATGAAAAATATACAAAAATTCAATGTTAAAAACATAATTTGGCTTGACGGCCAACTCCGCCATGAGCATATGATTTTACCCTGATCAATCTCACTTCCTCCTCCTTATACAAATGGCAAAAAAAAAAAAAAAAAAACATAGACTTAAAATTAGTTTTTCCTTACACAGAGTTAAGAATTTGTTTTTTATATTTATTTATTTTTACCATATATATATATATATATATATATATATATAATCATTTTTTTCGCACCTGAGTAAAAAATATTTTACATTCATAATAGTAAATAAACTATTAAGTGTAAACCTTGATATTATTATTATTGTTGCTGCTGTTATTTAATCAAATAACATTTATAAACATAATAAAAGTGTAATTTATTTATATAGCAATTTGATATTATAAACTTGATAAAATTATAATGGTCAAACCCATACTTAACCTCTCATATTTGTAGCGAAAATTCAAACTCCTTCTTGTATTTAAAATCTGACTTTATAAATACCTCAATTTGTAAAATATATATTTGTTAAACAGCTCCCTATTTAGTTATGCTCCACAACCAAAAAAATTTTCTTTGTAGTACTCTTAATTTTTTTAAAATTATCATTTTAATCCTCTCTATTTAATTTTTTTTGGATATTCACATCTTTTAATTTAAAATTAAGATATTATATTTACATGAATAGACTTGAATAATGTCAGGACCCAAACCCAGGAGTTATGACCGGCGCTAGAAAACGGGAATTCACATGAATGCGAACCCGTAGCAAGCCAAAACTACAATTCATACAAACATAAACATAAATTTACCAGAGAATTAAAACTTTTCATAACATAAAGCATCTCCATAAATAATATCTCAATAAAAATAATTTTTATAAATAGTTAGGTACACAGTCTCAATCAAATATCAATATAACAACTACAACAAACACATACAACTGCTATAGCGTCTAATAAAATACAAGAAAATGATAATTCAAAATTTACATAAGTCAGCTGGGGAAGAAAAAGTCCGGCGAAGAGAATTACTATGAGAGGTCTGACTAGAAAGATTCTGAAAAATAATTGAGGGGGTCAGATCTCACTGAGTGAATAATTATTATATGCATACATGCAACCTAAGCACACAAGCAACCAAGCATCAATTTAATTTTTATATATATATTTATATTTATATTTATATTTATTTACATGCATTCATACAGATACTTGAAATCACATTTCACATAAAAACAAATAAATGCAGAAAGATTTAGGTGGAGGATCGGAGGAGAACCCTAAAATTTTTGCAACCTCAAATATTATGCCTCACTAGCCAACAAGCTATCTTATATCCAAAAATATTTCTCTTATCAAATTTGACAGTTGACCGGCCCCGAGACCCCTGGTCAATCGAGCTACAACAGTCTCACTGTCGGCATGACTGGCCCCGAGACCCCTGGTCAATCGAGCTACAACAGTCTCACTGTCGGCATGACTGGCCCCGAGACCCCAGGTCCATCGAGCTTCCGCAATCACACCACTCTCACTCCACAATTCTCAATAATAAATTTTCCATATCACAAATCATATTATCTCACACCAGTAAAATTTTATAGCCTACCATCTAGTATATTGTTGTACAAAAATCTTAGTATAGCTCACTAGGTAGCACGTTCTACGGCTATCCTCCAAAACATTTATATTATAAATAAAATAATGAAAATTTATATTAAAATATAACAGCATCCATTTATCATAGTTTATATACACATTAATATATATAAAAAATTTGTATATTGGGTAACAATAATAAATAACATTTAATACAATAAAGCATAATAAAATTATGTTTATTCGAAATATGGATGCTGATGACACATTCTACATGCAATGCATACATATAATAATAACTTATAGTTCGAGTGCATTCTTCTATTCTGGTTCGGCTGGCCAGGTCCTGAAGGCCTAGTACGCGGTGCAACTAAAAGAAAAATAATAATAAATAACTAATTAGAAATAAATTCCTAATTTTATACTTTATAGATTTCTAAAGAACGACTCGATCTAGGACACGACTCGACTAAAACTCAAAACTTAGCCAAATCCGATGTCACATTTTACGAGAAATCTACATTTTTTTACTAATAATATAATAACTTTAAAATAATAATAATAAAATAACTTTAAAATAATAATATCTCTAATTTTTATTATTTCCTCCCAACACGCAT
>CATIWM010197590.1:0-32182 GCA_949671775.1 Mallotus repandus
TTTTTGGTTTCTGATTCTTTTTTTAGTATCCTTTTGGTTAATTTTCGGTTTCCGATTCATTTTTTCTGATTTTATTGTTTTTTCTGGTTTTGAATAATGTATATGAGATTTTTTGTTCTTTCCTACAATATTATGTATTCAGTACATAATATATAAGAGATGATTTGGTCAAATCCACACATGAATTGGTCAAGTTAAATTAAATAGATAACAATCACAAATATTCATTTTGTATCCTTTTGGTTTCTGATTCATTTTTTTGAATCCTTTCGATTAATTTTTGGTTTCCGATTCATTTTTTCTAATTTTAGTTTTTTTTTTTGGTTTTGAAGAATGTATATAAGATTTTTGGTTCTGTCCTGCAATATTATGTATTCAGTATATAATATATAAAAGATGATTTGGTCAAATCCACATATAAATTGATCAAGTTAAATTAAATAGATAACAATCACAAAGATTCATTTTTTGTATCCTTTTGGTTTCTGATTCCTTTTTTTTTTAGTATCCTTTTGGTTAATTTTTGGTTCTGATTCATTTTTTCTGATTTTAGTTTTTTTTTGTTTTGAACAATGTATATGATATTTTTGGTTCTGTCCTGCAATAATAATAATAGTAATCAATTACAATCACAGAGGTAGATGAATTTAACGCAAAGCAACCAAAGAATTGTATATTATGAAATAAAAAACAAAAGAAAAAATCAACAAAATTAGAAGGTGATGGACACTAAAATCAACAAAATCACTCTTTACTCGCTCATGATCACATCTGAAATTGGAGTTAAATTATAAAACCCAGTAAGAAAAATTTTACTAATCCCACAAAGCCAATAAATTTAATACCTAAAATTAACCATTATAGAACTTAGTTTCAATATTAGTCATTGAAGAAGGCATTCCCTTTTACATAAGAATATCAAGTTGCGCTTTCTTTACATTCACATTATTTTGATAAATAAAAAAATAAACAATATTGCACACAATTAAAGAAGCCCCTTTTTTTTTTTCTTTCCTCACTTTTCTCTTCCTCCATTTTTCTACCAGCCAAAGATGGTAAGATATTGCCAAAGCAAACATGAATACTTTTATGAAGAAGAATGTGATCAATTGAATTGCAAATCTTCCATTGTCCATTTATGCAATTGATTTTACCTTGAAAGCCTACCAAGCCTGAGCACTAAGTTTGACAACATTATATAGGCAGCAAGCTTTGCATTGCCTGCCATCAATGGTGCAGGCTAAATAAATAAATAATTTGTCTTAACCAATCAAAGTTGTTTAGCAAGTGCAACTAATTCTGAAATTAAGCAACACAGGGTAACTCAAGAGAAGCCAAATAATAATATATTGCTATCTACACCAAAAGGTGTCCAAACACCATGAAATCGAGATCCCAAAAGACCCAACAAATATTGAATGCTAACCACCAATATGCAGGCAAAATAGCTAAAACCATTAAAAAAAAGATGTTTCATCCATGACATGAAATAGTATCTTCTTCTATTCAACTAAACACCTCTGCAATCATCAATTAGTAAAACAAAAGAAAAAAGAAATTGAAATTAATCACCAAAATATAATAATAATACAAATCAAAGAAATAGATAAAGAAAGAAAATTAAATTAATGAAATTGAATCAAAATGAAGAGAAAGAAATTGCAAATTCAGAAGCAAAACAAGAAAAGGTTTTTTTTTGTTGAAAATTGAAAACTTCAAGAAAAAGAAGATCTGGGTTAATACTTTTTGAATAGATTGATTTAAGAAGAGATCTTAGTTTGCATGCATTCAATGATTGTATAAAATGATGAATCTGAATAAGAATGCTTACCTTTGATTTTTTTATTCTTGTTGAATTTCTTCTTGAATCTTGAATGACGAATCAAATCTTGTTTTTTATTCTATTTTGTTTAAATCATGTTGATGTTTGTTTTTGTTGTTTTATTTTGACCAAGAGGTTGATAATGGTGGTTGATGTAATGGAGGCAGAGTTGAGCTTGGTTTTACAAAAAAAAATAATGAAGGTTCATTTTTGGATTTTTGTAGAATGATAAATGTGTTTTTTGGAGAAGTGAATGGATTTGATTTGGTTTTTTGGAGAAGAAATCAATTTGGATATAATGTAGAGTGATTGTAGGTGAGGAAGAAGGGTGAGGGAAGTGTTTTTGAGCTGAGAGAGGAGTATTACAGAGCTGAGGAAGCGTGTTTTTTAGGTGAGGAAGAAATGGAGTAGGCGCGTAATTAAAATTTGCAAAGGGACATGCGCGTAAATTTAAAAACTTGAGATATTTTTATTGTTTTACTTTTATTTTGAATATTTATGAAAAAACCCCAAAATTAATCACCACCTAAAAAAACCAGCTGTTGGTCCCAAGAACATTTGGACAATCACCCATTAATCATCCCATTAATCATCGTCTTTTTGTATTTTTTTTTTAAACGTCAAACTCATGAATTAACTATAGACACAAGTCTGCGGCTGAAAAAGAAGTGGGCTTGTATTAACCTAATAATCTGGGCCATGAATCATGTCTTGGTCACTAACTTTTTCTATGTACCAAGTTAAGTTGTTGTTGCAAAAAAAAAAAAACGGTTAAGTTAGTTGATTTTGTTGTTAGGATGACCCAACTCATATATGTATATGCCTATATAGATGGAGCATATATCCCTAACAAGGGGTGTTAAGGTCAATATCAGATTTCATTGCCTACCGCTAGCTCTGTTGTGAGATTCAAAGATGTTGCGCCCTGTCAGGATGGCCGAGTGGTCTAAGGCGCCAGACTCAAGTTCTGGTCCTCGTGAGAGGGCGTTCAAATCCCACTTCTGACATTCTTTTTCAGGTTTTATTTTTTATTTTTTAACAATTTTTCAGGTTTTATTCTATCTTTCACCAAATCTGTTTTTTTCTCCATGAAATGAAATCAACTTATATATATATATATATGTGTCTCAAATTCAAAATTTGTTGTCCTGACATTGATGAAATGAAATCAATATATATATATATATATATACCCCACAAATTATCAAATTGATAAAAGGTGTAGATATTTTGTTGTGGAGAGTAGAAATGAAATCACATCCTCCTCTTTTCTCCTTTGGCACTCTATCTAGTTAAAATTTTTTTTTTTTGTATATATATAAATGACATTTTTAATCTAGTAGTAAAACATTCATTAAAGTGGTGTTATTTCGTGTAGTTTTAATTCTCATACTATCTTCCACCCCCTAATCTAATTCACTAGCAATAACTTTGATAAAAAAGAAAAAAAAAGGAAATCAAATTAAGTATAGATTATATGAATACATTAATTTAATTTGTAATACACATAAAGCATTAGGTTCAACTGCTCTTAGATCGTCATATTCATGCAGCAGCCTTCATCCATATGAATGAGATATAATTAATAATTTTATATTATCAAAATTACCCTAAGGCACACATTCAAAAAGTTATTGCTTGTCCGCTAGCTAATATCATAATTTGTTTAATCATACATCAGAAGATTTGTGAAGAAAAAAGGAATATTGTAGTTGGAACTTAGAGCAATCAGATAGCTGCGTAGAAATGGTGAAGAGATATATATATATAGCTAGTTTATGATGTAGTAGGCCCAGTTGTCTCCATTAATTCCTCAGAGTTATCAAAGTTGTAGTTGCTAGAATTATCGACCAAGTTAACGAGAAAATCAAAGATATCGGTAGCTATAACAGCAGAAGCAACATCCTCTTTATGAAGAGTCCTCCTCTTACCTTGCATGGTCACCATCCAAGACCTTTGTGTTAGCTCCTGAATAAAAAGCTCACAAGCCTTTGAGAACACAATTGGTGCTTCCCCAGATATCATTTTAACATCATCACCAGATTTCTTCATGATCTTCTTGATTCTTGCCAGTGGTAAAGAGTGAGGCCCAGTTCTTCCATTACATAGAATTCCTGAGTACGTCCCTGCTTGTCTCATGTTCTTGCTTGTTTTTTATTTTTTGGTGTCAATCTTGATTTGATTCTGAGTCTAGCTAAGAGGAGAAAGGAGTGGCAAGTGATTGCATGAAGAGAATATTGAAGGGTTTTAGTTAACTTATAAGGGAGGTTTTCTGATATAGGTATCCAAGGCTGGCCGGCTGCCTGATTAGGCCGGCTATAGTAATCACTAGCCATCATATATGTATATAATTTAATTGACTTGTATGCATTTTAGCTCATGTACTTGTTGCAGTACTTTGACATTTTGAACCAATAAAACAATGGGAAAAATTAGCAACACGCAATAGAATTAATTAATTTTCAAGCTAAATGGGAATGCTAGTTGTAAAAGTATATACACCTATTACGAGCAACTATTTGAATCAATTGGTGGGCTATTTTCGTTTAAATGATATCTTAATAATTGTATTAAATTAATTGTTAGGAGAATTAAATCATCCTTATGTTATATTTGGATTAAACCAGATTCGTAAAAGGCCAATAAACTCTTAATATTAATGTCAAAGGTTGATAAGTAAAAAAAAAATTATGTAGAACATCATGAATTTATCATGGACCCACATTACAATGAATTCTGTAAATAATTACTGTACAAATAATTATTTTTAATATTTTCACAAAGCATATGCACACTTGCCCTTAAATACGTATTGATTTTCATGAAAGTGGACTAGATAGATAAATCAAGCAATTGAATTGCATAATATTCACCCCATCTTTGCAAATTCTAATTAAAAAATTATATGGCATCAGATAGACAGGCATGCAGTTCTACTGTTGCCATGGTCAGCTTCTCATGCAAAAATTAATCTTACATCGTTTGAGTGTTATTGTGGGTGATCCCCAAGGACAAAAGTACTAATTTTTGACAAAGCATGTTCAAACAAACTCAATTATTAACTAATTACAACACCTTCCAATTAATTATATTATGTAGATTGCTGTTTGGAGATATGATTTGCAATAGACGTAGGAATCAATGGAGGAAGTGCTAGTCGGTTGAGATTTGGTCTGACCTTGTTGCAATAAAAAAATTCAAGCTTTGGTCGATTGCTTCTCATTATTATAAACATATAGTTTTTGTTGAGATTTTGTCTAAACCTACTGGTTAAACAATTATAGTCAAATGTTTGTTTGATGGAGACCTTAAACATTCTTAATTATGTAAAAAAGATAAAAGTTTTGATCGAACTGGGCAGAAGAGAATATTTTAGGGGTTATTATAATTTGAATAATATTAATAATTTAAACATATATTATTAAATAATGTGGATCTAATTTACCTAGTTCCCTTAAACCTGACATATTTTATTAGTTTATCTCTTTAACTTATAAATTATTTTGATATATCAATTTGTTAAAAATATATCGGTGAGGGAATTATCTAGAGTTAATTCTTTTTTAAGGACATTCTAATTTATCAGAGTTTAATTTCAGTTATTGTTAATTTAAAAAGGAAATAATTACCTCTTATTGTGCAATTCATTGATACATAAGTCATGTGGCTTTTTTTTCAACATATGATTTCATTAAAGAAGCAAAAGAGAGGTACAACTAATGAAGAACAAAACATCAGTCTGATAAAGAGTTCTAGCAATGACTATTAGATAGAGAGTTGATAACCCCAACATTAGTAAACTAACACTATCCTAACTACTAAAGGACTACTGTCCTTCATTCCAGCAAGAGAAACAACCTTGTTTGGACCTTGACTCCATACACTTGATAGTGCTTCAATTTGATATTAGATTGACCAATCATAGCACATCAAAAGAGTAAAAAAAAAATCATAACCTCACTGAGATGGAGGCTCTAACGACACAAAAATAACATAGATCTATAATATATAATTTTTTTATAAACAAAGTATAAGAAAAAGAGATTAGATGAAGTGATTGGGGCCAAAACCACCTCCCAAAATCACTGAGTAAAGAAAATAGGTTTTATGAGAGAATGAGGAGAAAAAGAAAAAGAAAGAGAATAGTTTCTTCGTAGGGCCTTATTAAAAAAGTTACCAAAAACATAGTTTATAAATATTTTTAATGATGTTTAAATAATTTATGTTCAATTTATAGAATGTCATTTAAACATTTTAATAATCTTAATAGTGTTAATAAATTTTATATTTATAATTGAAAAAGAAAAACTGATAAAAAGGGTTTAATTCATAGAACTGTTGTTGTATTTAGCCTGTAATTTGCGCAAACTAAATGGGTCCAGTTGGATGCATCTTTTTGTGTTACAACTGCCTTACAAGACGGCAAAACATGGCCATGTTTGAGTTCATTGAAGCAGTCTTGTCAAAGAGACCGTCTTTTGCTAGGGAACTGGACAAGGAGGGCTTTACACCAATACATTTTGGCTACCGAAAATGGGAAAACATATACACTGTGAAGAAGATGACCATTCGCATAAACGATACTTTGTTCCCTACCTTCTGCAAGTCTATCTCAGAACTTTCAAACTGACCCGAATCGTAGTTTGTGTTAGAACTATCATCAATATATCTGATGATTTGGTAAAATACACGCACATGAGTGGCTACTGTTATTGAGAATGCAATTTCATTGAAATGGAAACTCAACTCAGTATCCCACATCGTAAAAAAATAGAGGGCGCATGAGGGGCGGACTACCACAAATACACGGTGATGATGACAGACTTACTCATCTTTGCGCTTGGGGCAATGACGCAGCTAGTGAGGTTCTAACCGATGCGCGTCTATTGCTGGTTGAAAACTATTTCCAAACCCCCTCTTTGGCCTGGGTTTGACCCAGGCCACTGAGAATTTTTGGAAGGGCTCCCTTCTGGGAAAAGCCCTACAAACCATCAGTTCTTTCAATCCTTCAGCCTAGGATGCACTTATGGCAAATTCTCAATGCATTGGGCTGTTTTGTGCCGAACATTAACCCAATTGAAAGCAATGGGGGCGTGACAGGGCTTTGTGTTCTAATTGGATGTCAATTAAATATAGATTTTTCATTAATGTAAGTAAGGATTACAACTATGAGGCCCATAGAACAAAATCAAAAAGCCATAAAATTCAACTTTAATTTGTTGGAAATGTTTTAACTAAAAGCAACTCAAACAATCTGCTATAGCAGATTCGGAACGATCATACCAAATTTGTTTGTATTTTTCTTTCTAGATTTTAATTAGAACCCCCTGATTCCAGTATATTTCACCCACGTTACAAAGTAAAAGCACTGGATAATGGACACTTGCCGCGATAGTCGTAAGAATTGAGGTGGCACAACAGAAATATTATGCCGCCCCGCCCATACCATGAAGGACAAAGTTCATGATCCAAGCACCAACTGCACATTAAATCATATTAATTATAAGTAACGATATTGTTCCTTTTTCTTTTTGAACTAAAGAAAACTTCACGGAATAAGGTTGGATTTGACCCTCGAATTTTTTACGAAAGTTCATTTAAATTCAAAATGACCTTTTTTTATAATTTAACATAAAATTTGTACTTTATGTATCATTTAAATCCATTTTTTGATAAATAATGAAGAGTGTAATACACCTCCTAATTAAACACTAAAAATAAATTAAAAAATGGTTAAACAATAGAAATTAGCAAAACAAAAGTTAAACAATAGAATTAACATTGAGAATAAAAAATGCTATAACCACTATTAAACTCTCTTTCTGCTTTTAACTCTTCCAAAGCCACCGCCTCCACCAGCTCCACCAAGGCCACTACCTCCTCCAGCTCCACCACCTCCAAGGCCACTACCTCCGCCAGCTACACCTCTCGCACCACCTCTAAGGCCACCACCTCCACCAGCATCACCACCAATTCCACTACCTCCACCAACACCTCCTTTGCCACCAAAACACCTCCTCCGCCACCCAACCACCTCCATCCAATCCGTTGCCGCCATTATTTTAATATACCAGAAACACAAATTGGCCAACTATTTCTATTCACGAAGCACGCCAGCACCCAACTAATAAAAGTTGTGGTCCTCTAATGCAATCAAAATCATCCTACATGAACAAATAAGAGTCAAATCAATCTCACCATGTAAATTTGATATCGAAAATAATAGAGGGCAGTAGTGGCTCTTGCATCATCACGTACCAAAAGATTGCTAGAAAAAGAAGAAAAATGAGATAAAAGAGTTTGAATAGACACAACTATTTTTCCTAATAAAGCTGGTTGAATATCTCAAACACATCTATCAGATACTTTCTGTTTGTGTAACTGATAATGGGAAGGAAGGGAGAAGTTAGAACAAGCAGAATATCCTATGTTCAATCAAATATAACCATGCGTATTTAAATCCCAATGTCTGACACTTACATATATGTATTTACGAACTTGATAACGATGCAATCTATTGCTCAAAGTAATTTGCCTTCAGTTGTTAAAGTGGTTTGCCTCCTTAAATCCCAATGCCTGAACCAACAATGACCCATTTTTCCTCAACACATCAGTATCAATCCCAAATTTACTAAATCCCAAAACCCCACAACAATTAGGAAACGAAATCCAACCAAAACCCACTTTTAATTTGCTCCAAATCACTTTCAAAATCTATCGAGTTAACAAGAATTGACGACTTTACAAACACTATCAAAAGAGAGATAGGCAGTAGTAGATGAGTCGAGCCCAAATCTACATGTTGATGCTTCATGAAAAGCACTGTGAGCGAGGCGAAAGAGGGTGGCGACAATGGCAGAATTAGGCAGGATTGAAGCGGGGAGGAAAGAGGGCAAACAAGGAGAACCCGATTCAAGAGCCGCTAAAAAACGCAAAGCCCAAACACTTTATTCGCATTAGCAACTGGTCCATCTTCTTCATAAGGATCTACCCAAAAATGTAGAGTCGGTGGGTGAAAATGACAATCCGATCCAAGAAGAAGAGGAAGAAGCCCGACCAGGTGAGCGCCAGTGAGCACTAGGTAAGCGATTCATTGAAACGACGGTCGACAGTGACCTTGATACCGAAAGAGTAGCGAGAAAGATTTTGAGTGCGAAAGTGCCTACGGTGAGAGGAGTGAAAGGGCAGTTTTAATTTCTAATTCTACAGGTGGTGGCGGTGGTGGTACTATTAGTTAGTATTTTACTAATTAAGCTTGTGATTTATTTTGTATTTTAATTTCAGCTGATAATTCAACTTTTGTTGATTTCATGTACCTTAATCACAATGTGTGTCACATGCACTATAAATTGTGAAAAAATGGATTTAAATAATACATAAAGTGCAATTTTTGTACTAAATTGTCAAAAAAGGTCATTTTGGACCTAAGTGAACTTTCGCAAAATGTTTGTGAGCCAAATCAGACCTTATTCCAAACTTCATTGAATAAAAAGAGGTGTACAAAAGAAGAAGAAGAAGAAGAAGAAGAAGAGATTAATATGTTTGGAAATCAAAAGTCAATTGCATATAACTTTGCATAATAGCTCAAAACACTCAACTTTGCATAATACAGCCGTTACAATTTTAATAGTAGAAATTTTACATCTAAAAGATAATTATAATAGAAAAATATTCAAATCTTAAGTATTGTAGATATAAAATTTTAGCATTCGTATAAACTTCATAAAAGGAGATAGATTGGTCAAGTGTTTAAATTCTAGATAAACTAGACCAAAATATTGTTATCTTCTGCAAAATAGTGGCTACCATGTCCACTTTAATAGAGATGAAAATCTTATGAAAAATCATTTGAATTTTGAATAGATCAAAGTAAAAATTTTTCAATATGGCTACAAATCTCCACAACAAGAACATTAAAAAATCCATGAAAAGAAAACAAGAAATACATTCATCAATATAATAGATCTATTAAAATACATTTTTATTTCGTGATAAAAACTACAGAGTATAAATAATAAAATCAAAACTCAGAAGGAGAAGGCTACCATTGATCAAAAGTGGCCAACATCAGCTGTGTCGACACAAAATTAAAAAAAAAAAATTATGAGAAAGAACACAGAAAAAAATTAACCTTTTATTTTTTAAATTTACTGATTGAATACTATATTGTTCCTTATAATTTGGTTTAATATAATTTTTTATTCTTATTCTCATGTACTAAAAATGTAAAAGAAAAACATTAGTAATTAGCAGCACATATTTGTCCAATCACTTTGATTGTCCAACCAAATCGAGATTTTGTTAAAGCTAATATATGTCATGCATGTGAACTACATACCAAATCAATACCAAACTCTTTCATTTGCATATTAGACTAAATCGTGACCTGCATTAGACTAGACATGTGGGGTTTCTTTGATCACGTGAGATCTGTAGGCTTTTAGGTTGTCTTCGCACGTGATGATTTTCTTTCTTTTGGCACTTGCATAACAACACATACACAATAACATCTTTGCATCTATCTATCCATTTTTGCCTTATCTTTTTCCAATAAGATAGTTGCTAAATGAGCTGCTTTGACAGGGGAAAACGGTGGCAAAGCAAAATCATGAGAACATGAGATGTCATGGTCAATTTTTTTGCACTTGGGGACCTCCTTTAATGCACACTGATCAAGCATTTGGCCTATAAATTCAGTAAATAAAATGGGGTCGACCACCTTCACGTGAGCACTTTCTGTTGTCTCTCATGTGGTGCAGTGCATACATGCTCATCATTGCTGCTGCTCTATCCCCTTAAATCTTCTATAATCTTTTGTGTTCTTTTTCTAAATACAGTTTAATGACACTTTCAACTTTTATATCTGTTTGTGATGTTGTTGTTTTAGTGAAAAAGAGAGAAAAGAAAAAGAGAGCAAAGGAGACCATCTCTTCATGTGACTTGAGCATAAAAAGCTTCTTAAATATCTCATTTCTTCCTCTTCTTTTGATTTTTCTCTTTTAGGATAAGTTGGCCTATTCATTTCCCTAACAAGTACTGTATTACACTGTCTTATTTTTATCGATTAAGTATAAAACAGTTGAATTATGTGTTATAAATCTAATCATAGAATGTATGTAAATACACTTATTATAAGCAAAAATTTACATATATATATATATATATATATGTTATTTTTTCGTTAATTGTCTATTTTTTCGTGTATACATTGTTTTCTTTTAAAATTTTAGGCTAATTTTTTTTTCTTATTGACTCAATAATGTATAATGTGTAGCCCATATCAAACTTAATTTTAATTTGGCTTATGTAATGAGCATTAAGCCTTTTGTGAATTTGAAGCTTCTCATATTCAGTGTTTTTGGTAAAAGTTGGACAAAGCTGTAATGTTCATCATCTTCTTTTGTCAGAATAAATAGAGACGTTCCATCTTTTTTTCTCTACATCCACATAAATGTTAAAAGTTTGATTTGATTAATCAACTAATGTGTGTGTATATATATATATATATATCTATATGATGAGCAATTTATAACGAATAAATCATGAGCACATGTAATTTTTTTTTCCTCCCTCATATTAATTCTCATTCTCAGAACACAAGACCGTGCATCGATCTTTAACTTAAACATCACTAAAATTGATTAGGTAGTTTAATGTTGACTAAATAACAAAGTACATTGCAAAAGGGAATTCAATTAATTGAAATTTAACTACTCTTATAACAATGGATCAATGAAAAGGATTTTTGGCCATTATTCTAATGATATTAATTACGACAGTATATGTCATATTTATTTGAATTTAAGCTAATATTGTATAATTTTTCTGTCTAAACTATTGATATTTAGAACTTACTAAACGTTAACGAATTTAGTTTGATCTGAATAAAATTATAAAAATGGTAAGATTTCTCAACAATTAATTTAACATAACTAAATATACTACGATTTCAATTCAAAATATTAGCTGATGAAGGGTTGTTGGTTCTACTAATTATTTTGATATTATAATTAGTGAGCCAAAAAGGTCATAATACTCCTAACTTTGATGTGTGATTCCTTAGATGATAGCTTAATTATAAGCCTATAAAGGTCTTCAAATTTTTTTAGCAAATTTCGTGGTTGATGGTAACAAATTATAATAAAAGTACTTGAAAGATAGCGGTCCAATAATCTTTAATCCAATAGATATATATAATTTTTGTGGTATCACATGAAAATGGAAGTAATGATGAAAAATAGGATTAAGAGTCTTTGTCACAAATAAGGTGTAAAGCCTGGTCTCAATGGGACCATTTCTTCGCAAATGTTTTCATCTTCTCTATTTTTGCATATTATCTTAAGCATCAACATCTCCATCTATGGTTCCTTCAAGAACATCTATGAATAATGGAAGTCTGTCCCCCAACTAATTAATTTGATTTTCGTTATGAAATGTGACAAGGTTTTAATTAACTAATTAAGATCATTGTAATTAATTTATTGTCATTATTATTTAATTTCCTTTTGATTAATTGTTCTTTGATTAAGTCATTGGAACTTCCTTAATCACCTAAAATGTTGTAAACACTATACGCAAAGCATGTTTCATGAGTAAGTATATGACTAAGACTCATTAGCAACAGGAGATTAGACCACTAATGTGTGAGTCTATATATATATATATATTTCAAATTTGAAATGAATATTAATTTTTTATATATGTAATTAAATTTTGTCACAGAACATAATAAATAAAATTGTTATCCTGTTTATTCATGGGACAGTGTAACATGAAGTTAATGCACTTCACATGAATTTAGAACATCTATGTCAAATCTATGAAATACTATAGTGTAATTTAATTAAAATGTATAATTTTCACCAATATTAATTGAATTTTTTTAAAAAAGATTTTAAATTTAAATTTTATATATGAAGTGAGAGAATTTTGCATCTTTATAGATTCATTTAATTTGAATTCTAAAATAATCAGAATTTTTATGATTATTGTATATTGGATATATAATTTTATTTTTATTTTTTTTAAACAATTGAAGTGTGTAGTTGTTAGTGTAGAAGATGTTGAAATAAAATGCAATTGTGGGGGGATATGTGAATAATGCAGGACAGCCATAAGGTCATAAATAAAAGAGGCCATCCATTATATATCCAAAATATATATATATGTATTGTAATATATGATCATATGAAGTGGTGCAATTAAAAAAAAATAATGTATTGGAATGTGGCCTGAAGTGGTACAGTGGCTGCAGCTGGGCCTCTGCATTGATGGCAATTTGGCTTTTGAATTCCACTCTTATGGTGCTTATGCTCGTAAACAATGACTGCGACTTCTCCATGGTTTTCTCTTGCTCTCATTCACATGTTTTTGTTTCTCAACATACAATTTCTTTTTTCATCAGTCCTTTGCGTTCAATGGGTTAAAAGATTTTTCTTAAAAAGACAAAGGAAAATATGAAAATAATAAATTACTTCAGTTTCTTCTTAAAGAATTTCCATTCATTCTAAAAGTAATAAAAGTTTGAAAATTTTGATTATATAGATTTAAGTGTACAAAACATCATGGAGTAATATTATTTAGTTAAACGTCCTCTCTTTATAGTCTAATGATTTAGGTGATGGACATTATAAGATAAGATTCGATCTCCACTCCCTCCTGACTTCCCAATTGTTCAAAAAAATATTATCCAGTTAAAGTGAAAATTTATTTCATATTAAATTAGTTAACAAATTAATTTTACCGTTTATATTATTTTATTTGGATTGAATTAAATTAGTCAGATTTTAATAATTTTGGATAGTAGTGATAGTTGAAATAAATGATTTTGAATATTTTTTTATATCAATATAATACATTTAAAATTAAATTTTAGAATATATCTCATATGGATTAATTAACTTTCTTTTAAGTTCGTTTTTATTGAAAGTACTTGAAATAAAACATTTTTAATCTTTTTCCGAAAAAATAAAAATTAAAAAATCCCATATAAATAGAACAATCATTTTAATTTAAACCAAAAAAATGGAAATTATTGAAGAAAATTATATTATTTTTATAGTTCATAAACCCTACTCCAGCGAGGGAACATATATGTAGGGTGGGGGTGGTCCTAGAAGCAAAATTAGGTGATATGAAGGGACCCAAATAGAAAGGGCAGTTGGAAAAGTGGCAGTTGAAGAAAGTGCGAATGATGTGAAGAGAAGAGAGAATAGACAGAAATGGAGCCTCACTCACCAACAGCAAATCCTTTAGTACAACACTAACAGTCTTCAATATTAGGCAGCAGGTTAATGGGAGTGGTGGTGACTGCCTGGTGAAGCTGTGGTGGCTGCACCCACGCCCTACCCATGACCACCTTTAAAGCCAAGCTAAGTGACAAAAGAAACAAACAAGATATGGTAGATACCATATGCAAGCAACAACTTTCCATTTTTCCTTGTATAAACTTCACCACTATCTCTTGCCACGTCCAGTTTTAGATCATTGTTTTGAGTTCACTTCAATTAAACTTTGAGTTTGCATTTTATTTATATATAAAAGTTAAACAAAATTTAACTTTTAATGGATTTTATTCTATATAATTTAAATTAATTAAATAACTATCACACTAAAGATATTATACTAAAACAACTATTTTTCTTTTTATTCATTAGAAATTTAATTGAGTTATGAACTATATATAAGGGAAACATATATTTTCTATTTTTATGAGATTACTTACATTTAAAATTTATTGAACTCTAGTTAATTCGGTTTGACATGAATATGATTAATATAAGAGTAACAAAAGTGATTCCATAACTAATTTAACATCATTGCATGTATTACAATTCGAACCTAAAATATTATTTAAATAAAAATAACCTCTATTAACTAATTCCAATTGTTAATATATTTTCTATTATTTACTGTAAAAAGATGAACGATGATAATAAAAATTTGAACAAAAAATCTCTACAATTCTCACTTTGGATAATAATCTTAATTACACATAACCCTTCATTGCCATTTAAACTTCAGTTTGTGCCTTATTTTTCACTGTTTTTGATCTTTTGCTTTTCTTCATTAGTTCAACTTCCAACCCTAAAGTTGGAACGTAACATCACATCCCATGTAAAATTCGTATGTCATAAAGAACCAATTATTTAGTGCATACATCATGGTACCCTTATTGAGCAATTTTTTGTGTTACAAGCTAATTAAAATTATCGAATTGGTAGTGGCATACCTCAGAATGATGCTTTCTTTGTGAATCATTGTAACCCTTTTCTTTTTGGGGTTATTTCAGCAACATTTTTTTGTTGTATTTGTTGTTTGAATATTGAATACATGTACTAATTCTATATATTTCTCATCCAACTTTCAACATTACCAAACGGCTGGTATATGCATACATACAATTAATACCTAGCTCTAGTTGCACATATATACATATATAATTATTCTTTTCATTCTCACAGGAGAGATTGATATTCAGAACTAACATTTTATTAATTTTCTTTTAAAATGTTAGTTGGTATATGTTTTCTTTTTCTTTAATATACCCCATAAACTACTAATACATTCAAAAATATTTTATTCTCTCACCATAACAATTGTAACTAATAGCTACAAAGCAATTTATTGTTAAATATATATAAAATTTTTTAGTTACTTTTTTTTGTCTGTTATGACAGGGAAGAATGACAAGTCTTTTAACACTCGTGAGGGAGTTAGCTGTTTGGCCAAGTAAGTGCAGGCTAAATGTTTTAGTTAAAAAAATATTCTGTAATTATTTTTATTTTTTAATCCCTCCTTTTAATTTATTTTGATTCAAAAGTCATAAGTTGTTTTATAAAGAAACTACTTTGTATGTGTACAAACAATGTCATGCATGTCCCTTTCAATTTAGTATCCAAGGCTGATCATGAGTTCAATCAAAGGTATTAGACTATTAGAGATAAGAATCCAATTTCTGAATTAATGTTTAGAACTTATGAAGTGTGTGTATGTGTTGCATTTATCTTTGTCTTTACTCTAATTTTCTGCACCAAAAAAAATGACACCTTTTACTTGCAACTACATCAAATATATTACATATGTACCCATTACTTTTACTCAACACCCACAAATTTCAATGCTAATTACATGCTAAAAACACCCAATTAAAAGAAAAAAATTATTTTTTCTTTGCCATTAGTTAAATGAGAAAGATATAAAAATAACCAAATTTGAACTTTCCACCTCTTAAATTTTATTTGATATGAATATTATTAAATAATTTTGAATGAAAATCTTAAAGAAAATACAGTAGTATTATGATTGAAGCATACGTAATTTGGGTTAATAAGAATATTTTTTGGTTAATAAGTCTTTTTCTTAGCACTAAAATTGTCAAACAAATATTAATTTATCAAAAGCTAACGGTTGGCCTTTGCCTCAAAGAGCCGTTAGACGGTCGTCGGCAGTATACACCCGTGTATGCATGAACCGAAAATGACTAAAATACCCAAAATCATGCAATGCCAATTAATAACAATAAACTTTCACTTTTAGCATCATTTCTTAACAAAAATCCACTTATTAGTTTCATATAACACTAAAAAAAATAGCAACAAATTCATATTATTTTAATTGATTGTCTTCAATTGGATATAAAAATTATGCATGTAGTCTATAATAAAGCAATATACAAACAAACTTTTATGATTGTATATGTAAATAAATATATTAATTAAGTTTGGCTTTTCATTTTTAATTTGAAGATAAATTATTCTAAATATGTATATATATATACTCCATTGGTTTCCTTCGTATTAAATTAATATGTAGTGTCAACATAGTTGAAATATTCGGATGCGTTTCCTAATTTTCAGCCTCCAACATTTTACTAAAAAATTAAGATATTACTCTTAATTAGTAAGACAATTTGAAAATTAGAGATCAACTTTTTATCTTTCTTTTCTCAAAAACTAATAGTCTGAAACATACTAACCATTTTCTATTAGACCAAAAATACATATTTAATGAACAAAATATACGGGTGCTTGAGCTATTATGTCAAGGACCACAATTTGATTAGTCTTTACCCTTTTCATGTATCAATTATGAATGAGCACATTCTTCTTGGCCATGACTTGACAAATGAAGACATCATAATAATGCTTTATTATTATTTATTAATAATAAGCATTTATGAAAGATTATAGGTTAAGTAGCTAATTTAAGGCAGAACTAGTACAATGGTCCAAAAAAATGGCAATTCTTTTGGACCCCTATGTAACACACACATACAAATAAACTTCTATTATTTGATAATGACACCCTTAATTTTTATAAAATGGAATCCAATAATGCAAGATTGATATTGATTTTATAAAATTAAAATATAAATTTTAATTGATTAATCTACCTTGTGGCATACAAAAGTTAATAAAATTATAGAGGGCAAGGGATTAATAGGTGAAGTAAATGCCAAAATTAATACGTTTAAACACTCAATAGAAAAAAAAATAATAAGTGCACAACAAGGCAGAGATTTTGGCTTCTATAGAAGCAAAGTAAGATTTGTAAGTTGAATTAAATTACATAAAATAATTTTTGTCATTTTCTTCATGTAAAAAAGAATCTTTATTGTAATGTATTTTTCACCCAGTTGGTTGTTGTATTTTATTATTTGGGCATATTTAGAAGCTTATATTTATACAATTTAAAAAATAAATTACCTCACTTTTGGCAGGATCACATGTGGGAAGATATTCAAATTGGAAGCTACAAAAATACAATCCGATCTATATATAAATGATATTTTTAAGGATTAATTATATTTATGGTTAAAAATATTGTTGAAACAATTTACTAAAATAACCCATATTAATATATAAAAAAACTCAGTTTATTATCCGTAGAATTTATTTATAAGATACAATTATATCAGCAAAGATTAAATAGTTTGAAACTAATTTTTTAAAATGCTTTAATCTAAGACAATATATATATATATATATATATATTTTATCATCGATTGACTCATAATAAAAAATAATTTTTAAAATTAGATAAAATTAATAATATTAAAATTTAAACATTTCAAAATAATTAACATCAAATCTTTTAATTGCTCCACGAAAATAATATATATTTTTTGGTCCACTCACACACATATAAATAGATCGAACTCATCAAACATAAAATCATTTTATTTGTGTTAAAAATTAATTTACACTATTTATATATCACTCATCCTTATATTTATCTACACTATAAAGTTCATCCATATTTTTAACAATTAGAAAAATATAATTTAAATAAAAATTTCATAAGTAATGCAAACATAGATTTCTTTTAACAACATGCAAAAATAGATAATTTACTTTATGTTACATCAAAATCAAGAAAAAAAAACAATGAGATCATGTGTTAAAAAAAAGTGAAAGAAGGAGAAGGGCAAGTATGTCAAAAGAAAACAAAAGAACTATACATATACACTTACTGTTCCCTTGACTTCAAGCATTCCTCCACCACCTCCTAATACTTTATTTTTTCCCATAAATTAAATTAAAAGAGCATAAGCTTCTCTTTTAATATTTTTTAATAAAAAATCATATTAAATGTTAATACATTTATTGTAAGAAATAAATATGAATGAATTATATAATAGAATGATTTTTTTTAAAATTAATAATGACAAAATCTGAAACTTACATTTCAGAATATTATTGAAAAAAAAAATTAATTAATTATTATTTTTTTAATTTTATATATTAATATTTTTTAGTTTTTAATTAAAAATAAAATATATGAATTAATTTAAAAAAACAAGTGTCTTCACCTTCTAAAAGATTGTTGCTGGGAGCTTTGGAAACTAAGGAAGAAGAAAACACACAGCACAGACACCAGCCTCACCTCCAGCTTCTGCTTCAGTTTCTTTTCATCCCAGATCTGCCCTGTTTCTTAACTCGCTCCCTCCCTCGCATTCCTCTAATGGGTCGACTCGATTTTCTCTCTTTCTGAGCTCACACACCTTTTTAACAGAACATATACTATAGACATTTTGTGTTCTCTTGATGTCAAGCATTTTCAGATAACGGCGCGAAGGTTTCATTCTTGTTTTTATTGGCTGCATTGGATTGACAGATCGCGGAAATGTTGATTTTCCGGCGTGTTTTGCCAGAGTTCCGGTGACATATTATATATTTTTTCCCGGAGGAAGTCAACCGGTGGAGCTCCGGCTAAAGAGACGATGTTCAGGTCTGCTAGATGGAGGAACGATAGGAATAAAATCAAAACCGTGTTTAAATTGCAGTTTCATGCAACTCAGGTGAAATTCTCTCTTTTTAGAAATGTTTCAACTTGATTTTACTGTATCAACCAATGAAAAAATTTGAACTTTTTTTATTGATGTTATTCAAGATTAGTTTACTGAAGTGGTGTTGGGTTTTCAAAAGAGAGAAAGAAAATTGATAAATTCTTGAATTCTTGACTGTTGTTCGTGCATTTAAGCATAAGCTCGCAGAAACATATGAATTCTATTAATTTGAGCCATTAATGTAGATTCTTGGTTCAGTAACCAAATGGGTGTTGAATTGTATGGTGATCTGTGAACATAGGTACCACAGCTGAATGCTGATACATTGGTGATATCTGTGGTCCCTGGAGACGTTGGAAAGCCAACAGCAAGATTAGAAAAATGTGTAATTCGAGAAGGAAGCTGTCGGTGGGAGTATCCGATTTATGAAACTGTGAAATTCACTCAGGATATAAAGACTGGGAAGTTCAATGACAGAACATATAATTTCATTGTCTCTACTGTAAGAAACAATGCTATTGAATTGAGTTGTTTATGGTCTTTTGTTGAGTCATTGTTTGTGTAATCGGATCTTTTCTGGATTGTTTGTAGGGATCTTCGAAGAATGTTGTAGTTGGGGAAGCTTCAATTGATTTTGCTAATTATGCTGAGGCTACAAAAGCTTCCACTGTTTCTCTTCCTTTGAAGAACTCTAAATTTAATGTGGTTTTGCATGTGAGTCAAGTTCTATCTCTCCACGGTGCTTGCATTTGTCACGGATATAAGTCTAAGAATCTGCTGGAGTTCTTGCCAGAACTTCTGGTTTCTATTATGAGTAAATGGTGAAGTTACAAGCTTTAATTGTTTTTCTTGAACTTAACTTCAGCTATTGGTTTTCAACAGGTTTCAATTCAGAGGCTGCAAGGAAATGTAGATCAGAGGTAATGGTGATGTCAATGATATTATTGCTATAACAGTAGCTCTTTCCAATTTTCAGAGTCTTCTTGGATTGATCTTAATGTGTTTTTGGCATTTTCTGAGAGGCTTTACAGAGATCTGGGGGAGACTGAAGATAAAAATGTCAAAATCCAGAGTAAATCTCTGGTCACTCTCATAAGAAATGGAGATGCAGAAGAAGGCATTCAGAGTAATTCTGATGAAGTACAATTCCAACCTACTTTGTATTCTCGTTACAAATTTAATATTTCGACTATTTTGAAGTACAAATTTTCCATTTTGTTTCCATATTTTTATTCTTTAATCATAAGTATAGAATGGCGATGAATATATGTTTCTTTATTTCTTTATTGTTGCAGGCTAGACTGCCTGCTGATGCCTCTCACAATGCCGAACTAAATGGTGACTGCAGGACATCTAGTGGATCTGACATTACAATGTCTAGTTCTGAGAGCAGCTCTGGGCTCAATACTCCTCGTGAACTTGGATTGAGAAATAATAACCTCTTACAGGACCCGAATAGCTTCATATCATCACGGAGCCAAACCTTAGCTTCTCATAAACCAACTGCTAATGCTTCTGCAACAGTCTATGAAGAGCATCAGCAATCTCAATGGGAGTGGTCAGCAGATTCTGATCATGGAATAAATATTGATGACTCCATAAATGGCTCTCGGAATGCCCTAACAAGTGAAATATCACAAGGCATTTCGGATATTGAGATCGAAAAGCTCAAGGCTGAAATTGTTTCTTTGGCTAGACAAGTAGATTTTTCGGAGTTGGAATTACAGACTCTTCGAAAGCAAATAGTAAAAGAGAGCAAAAGGGGACAGGATCTCACAAGAGAAGTCACAGTCTTGAAAGAGGAAAGAGATGCGCTCAAGGCTGAATGTGAGAAGCTCAAAGCCTTCCAGAAACGCATGGTGGATGCAAAAAGCAAAACCAGGTCACAGTTTGAGGGTGGGGATCCACGAGTTCTTCTTGATGAAATCAGACAGGAATTGAATTATGAGAAGGACCTGAATGCCAACCTTCGCGTGCAACTTCAGAAGACCCAGGAATCAAATGCTGAACTGATCCTTGCTGTCACAGATTTAGAAGAGATGCTGGAGCAGAAAAATAGGGAAATATCCAATGCTTCCAACAAATCAAAATCTTCAGAAAATGTCATGCTAAGAAGTGAGAGTGATGATGATGAAGAGCAGAAGGCACTGGAAGAGCTTGTTAAGGAGCACAAAGATGCCAAAGAAGCATACGTGCTGGAGCAAAAGATCATTGACCTCAGCAATGAGATAGAGATCTACAGGAGAGACAGAGATGAGCTAGAGATGCAGATGGAGCAGCTTGCACTTGACTATGAGATATTGAAACAGGAGAACCATGACTTGTCATATAAATTAGAACAAAGTGAGCTGCAAGAACAACTGAAGCTGCAATATGAATGTTCCTCTTCTTTTGCCAACATAGGTGAGCTGGATGCGCAGATTGAGAGCTTAGAAAATGAACTCAAGAAGCAGTCTAAAGAACATTCTGATTCTTTGGTGATCATAAGTGAACTTGAAACCCAGATTGAGAGCTTGGAAAACAAACTCAAGAAGCAAAACAGAGAACACTCTGATTCATTGGTGACCATAAGTAAACTTGAGGCTGATATCAAGAGCTTGGAGGATGAACTGGAGAAGCAATCTGAAGCATTTGAAGCTGATCTAGAAGTTGTAACTCGTGAAAAAGTTGAGCAGGAGCAAAGAGCCATCAGAGCGGAGGAAGCCCTAAAAAAGACCAGGTGGAAGAATGCCAATACAGCCGAGAAGATACAAGAGGAATTTAAAAGGCTGTCTGTGCAAATGGCTTCCACATTTGATGCAAATGAGAAGGTGGCTATGAAAGCACTAGCAGAAGCCAATGAACTGCGGATGCAGAAATGTCAACTTGAAGAAATGCTTCGGAATTCAAATGAAGAGCTCCAGTCAGTTAGGGATTATTATGAGGCTAAAATGCAAGACTTATGCAACCAATTAAATTTGAAAGTGAATCAGATAGAACAGATGTTGATGGAAATTGATGAAAAGTCGAAGCAGCTGGAACATCAAAAGAAGAATGAGGAAGAACTCACTGAATCTTTCTCTGAGGAAATTCTAAGGCTTAAAGGTGAGATTGAAAAGCTCGCTATGGAAAATAATATTCTTTCTGAACAAGCAGAACAGAAGGAAAATTTGAAAGTTGAATTGGAACAGTTGAAGTCGACAATCAAGCACACTGAAGAGCTAGTGCAAAAAGGTCATACAGAAAGAAATGAACTGGCGAGTGCACTTGCTTTGGCAAAGAAGGAAGCAGAGAAGCTTATGGAAGAGTTGAATAGATTGAAATCACTCAAGGATGAGAAAGAGAAAGCTATGTGTCTCTTACAGACAGAGGTGGAAACACTGAAAGCTCAATGTGATGACTTGAAACATTCTCTTTTAGAAGATGAGTTGGAGAAAGAAAAACTTAGGAAGCAGGTGGTGCAGTTAAAGGGTGATCTTAAGAAAAAGGAAGACACCATCATTGGTGTTGAGAAGAAGCTCAAAGAAAGCAACAAGCGTGCAGCAGTTTCTGATAGCACAAAAACTAATCTCAGAAACAAGTCTGCTTCAATTCCTCATGGCTCTAAAGAGGCTGCAAATCTGAAGGAGAAAATAAAATTGCTTGAGGTTAGTATCTTATTTCTTATATGTGCAGTAAACGAAAAGCTTTTGACTAGAACTTTCAAGGCTGAACATTGGTGTAGGTGAATTAGAATCCTAATAAGAAAAATTTCTAATCACTGTCATTTTACAGTCATGGTTTCAAGTGCATCCGACCTTGCTAGATATATGTTTGTGGAATCGGCTTCTTGACTTTTAGTTGCAGGGAATATGATGATTACGTAGTTACTATATTATTGATTTTGTCTTACAGGGACAGATAAAACTGAAGGAAACAGCTCTAGAAACCTCAGCAAACTCATTTTTGGAGAAGGAAAGAGATCTTCTGAACAGAATTGAAGAGTTGGAAGAAAGATTGGAAGAACTTAATCAAAATAATGCAATTTTCTTCCACGGCAATGTGCTTGGAAAGGTTAGAAATGATGTTTATATCATGCATTAGAATCAAGAAAATATGTTTAACATGTGAATGGCTAGCTATAGTTAGGTGGGGGACATTAATCCATCATTAAACTGGCATGGCAATTTCAGTCTTTCGGATTAATCATCTATCATCAAATTAATCATTGTAACATCAAATTTCAGCAATATTTCTCAACATCACCTCTCGTTAATGTGCTTGGCGGGCTGTTTATCTTGGTTTCCTCCAGTATCTAGATATATATGGTCTTTGTCTTGAGTTTTTCTTTTCTTTTTTTTCCCCCTCTATTTCTAAGAGGTGTTTTGTATTTACTTGTAAATGGAAGCATATAGCATGCATCATTTCTGAAAAACTAATCTTGGGTTGCAGTTATCCGAGGACATCACGGGTGTTACTTCAAATGGTGATTTATCTGAAGAAACAAGGAATACGGCAGCATTGATGTCCAGCAAAAATGAAAATCCAAAATCATTAGTGAAGAGGTTTGGTTTTGGAGAAAAAATAATTTAATTTAGCTTTGCTCCTATTTCTTATTACTCATCTAGGATGGCTATTGCAATACACCAAACTTCAATTCCTTCTTAGAAAGTTATTAATTTTTTTTAGTCTCTTTTCTGCTTCCAGCGCTTGTGAGAAAGAAATGGAATCCTGTATCACCAGCAATGGAGATCTTGATGGCAGCAAGTTAATGAGTGAATTAGAATCATTAAAGGAGAGAAACAAATCGATGGAAAATGAACTGAAGGAAATGCAAGAGAGATACTCAGAAATAAGTCTCAAGTTTGCGGAAGTAGAAGGTGAAAGACAACAGCTTGTGATGACAGTGCGAAACTTAAAGAATGCCAAGAAAGGCTAGTCATTTTTTTTCCTGATACAGTGAAACCTACATACTGTGTATAGTATAGCTTAAGTGGCTGAGCGAGCCCACGCCGGAAATCCTACTTGGTGAAAGTTCCATCAGAGTGAATAATTATTTGTACAGAGTATACAAGGTTACCAGCAATCTGACTGTAGGCAAGGTAAGGTTTCTTCAATTCATGTTATTATTGTAATTCTTTTAAAGTCAGTCATATATGTGATGATTTTCCATTAATATAGTCATTGTCCTTCGTCAAAACAATGCAAAAGCATCATTCTCTCTGTAAACAGGATTATGGTTGCTTTGCAACTTCCATTGGTGCTGAATTAAGTTGACCATGGAAGTTAAGATCAATGTGTGTGTACAAACTTGGTATCTGAATTAAGTTGAGCTCTACTGGCATTTCCTTCAGTGTCCATCGCATTATGCTGATAGCCATATACATCTTAGTGATCAAACATAAACCAGACAATTTATCCTAACTCTTAAAAACTTGGCAAAAATGTTATAATTTAGCTAATTGTTTACAATTTTAGTATAATTTACACTTTAATCAAAATTAATAAAAAAATTGCATATATGGTGATCTCAGGGAAAGCCATCTCAGATGTCATGTATGTATACTTCTATTAATTTTGATCAAATTGTGTTAAAACTGTCAATAATTAAGCAACTACGACATTTTTACTAAGTTCTAAAAATTGGAATTGGAATTGGAATAAATTTATAATTAAGTCATTAACTTTTGTGATTTTTGATACTAAGACACCTTAAATGCATATATATATATTAGAGCATGTGCGAAATGTAGTTCCAACCTCCACTGGAACTTGATACGTAAAATGGAGAGAGATCATGCCAACCATTGTCAGGATTTGTCAGGATTTCTGAATACGAATCTGATACCCCGTGTATATATTTTTTTAAAAGAGAATATTTTAAAAAAAAATAGCTTGTACGGACTCAAACAAATTATCAATTGAAGGTCTAAGGGTCCCAAAGTTAATGCTTTACTTTTTTTAACTCTTGCCTCGTTGCACTTAGTAAGTCCAATAACATTTTATGGTCAAAGTCAGAAAAACATGTAATTACTAAAATAAAAACATCATTATAAAGAGACAAATACATAATTATAATAACTTTATATAAACCTACAGCTAAATACTTGAACTGAAATTAGATATATAACAAACTCATAACATTTACTAAAATTGGTGGGAGAACCACCTGAATATCTAAAAAGAAGACAAAATAGAAATTAAAAATTTATAAAAAATATAAATTTGTTATCTGTAAGTATGTGACAAACTCAGTTACATCCTTCAAATAGAAAAATATTAATTATCTGAGAGTCTTCTTGGCAATCAAGTAAGTTGCTCCAACAACTCTCAAAATTCGTCTCTCGTTTTATATCTCAAGCACAAAATGGATAAATAAACTCCTATAAAAAAATATTCATAACTACTGGTAAAAATAAAAAAAATACAGTAAATAATATGAAGTATAACTTCAAATTTAAAGAGAAAAAAAAAAAGGATGTGGTGAGGAGAACCAAATCTACAATGAAGAAGAGGATGAGAGGCTGAGAGCAAAAGAGAGATGTACTGTGTTTTTAGGTGATAACTAACTTTTTGACTGGACGTAGCAAGTCCAATTCCTACAACCATTTACACGTAGCAAGTTCTTTCGAGGGAACTTTAATCTAAGGCTTGAGGGTCAAATTCTAGCACCTTTATGCATACATATATTATATATATAACGATGCCATGGACTTTTTTATTTGAATTTTTTTATATGATATTTTTGATGTTAGCTAATTATAAGAGTTTTAAATATTTTGAAATTCGAATAAAGTGAACTCATAAAAGTTGTAAAATTTTTTTAATATTTATTTTTTATATATATAATATTCGAATTCAAGACTTTATTTAAAGAAATTTAAATTTTTCAACACTTGAATTAATATATATTAATTTTTTATTCAAATTTGATTTAATTGAATTTTTCTAAAATTCAAAATAAAGAAATAATCTCTATTTTATAAATTATTAGTATTTAAATTATTTAATTTTTCTAATAATACACGCTTAGCATATGAAAGAATCTTTGCATATTAATCAAGCAACAATTTCTTTTTTTTTTTAAATTCCCAAATTTGTGAGTTTAGTTTTTTGTTTTTTTTTACCTGTTTTAGAGCTTCAAACATTTAATGAAGAAAATAGCTATACGATTATTTTGGAAGGTAATGACATGGAGACTACATTAACTATCACTACATTAAGTACAATTTTTAGTTTCTTGATCACAGTTCCAATAGATTATTTAAGTTATTTCCTTAGTTCAAAACCATTTGAATTCCAAGATTGAACTATATTTAAATGTACAAATGTCTGTTTAAAATACTTCCGCAGACGTCATCTCAATAATATATTTGCAAAGTCTTGTGTTTACCCTTTCTGCTTGTCCTCTCCTGATATTAAAAAAAGTAAGAACCAAAAGAAACATGGGATTTTGCAAGATAAATTTGACTTATAAAACATTTAAAATTGGAGAGCACTGAACATATGTATATGTATGAGCTTACTTCATTTTATGAAATGAAATAACAACAACAATTAATTAACAAAATAATTAGTTTAAAATAATACTGAAAAGATAAGAAGATAAGTGATTGCTTGTGGTTAGCCATTATATCATGATGCAATCATCATTTTAGCTTCTAGTTTCAAGCCAATATTATATTAATACAAGCCCTTCTGATTGGTGATTCGGTGGAGATACTAACAAAAAATTTAACATAATTAATAGGTGATCTAATTTAGGTGAAAGAATCATTGGTTTCATCAATATTGCTAGAAATACGTATATGATTATTGTATTTTTTAATCACCCGTATCATAAGTTCACTGAATTCTAATTAATTTGATTTGATTTAGGCAGAATCATAAAAAAAATAAATTTTTTTAAGTAAAATATGGAACATCACTTAAACTATAATAGCTCCTGCCAGCAGATCTAAACACTTATTAGTAGAGATATATATATGGTTATTTTGTTGGGTTTTTTTAGCAAAATTACTAATCCCACATCGTTTAATTATTAAAAGGAGGAGAAAGTTTTTGGTTATAAATAGACTTTTCCTCTCCCTTAATCTATCATCCCACAAAATTAACCTTCTCCTATATTTAGGCTATTTGTGTTCTTTCTCTTTTTTGTAATATTTTCTTAATTAGTGAAATATTATATTCGTAGTGTCCAAGTATGTAGGTATAATTGGCCAAACCTCGTTAAATTTTGATGTTCTCTTTTATATCTATTTAATAGCTATTGTTGGGTATAGTTGTTTTTAATTATTGTGCTATTAAAATTACTTGTCTTGATAGATTCTATCTAAGGAGTGTGGTTTTTAAGGAGGCATTGTGACCCACCACTATTTCCTGGAAATCTACCTTGGGGTGATTTTAGTACAATCGTTTTCACTCTAGTCACATGTACAATAGTTCTCAAGGTGAATTTATTATTGATGGAAATTAACCCAAATTTCACAACAATTGGTATCAGAACTTTTGGTTTATTTTAGTATGCTTTGTGGTTGCAGCTTAAGCTGATCTTCCACATTAGAAAAAATTTCCTTGGGCTAATTGACATTTCGCATTGACAGCTATTAAATAGAATTTTTAGCAGAAATGGCAGATAGCACAAAAAAATCCACATCGACGTCAACAACTTCTTCATCTTCAATTTTGGGAAGAACTGCTGTGACAAATGCTATATTTACAGTGGAGATTTTTGATGGCACCGGCCATTTTGGCATGTGGCAAAGTGAGGTTTTAGATGCTCTTTTTCGGCAAGGTCTAGACATTGATATTAAAGGAAAGAAACCAGATGATGTTGAGGAGAAAGAATGAAAGATGATCAATAGATTGGCATGTGGTACCATTTGATCGTGTCTTTCTAGAGAGCAGAAGTATGCATTTTCTAAAGAAACTTCTGCAAGTAAATTGTGGAAGGCACTGCAAGAGAAATTTTTGAAGAAAAGCGGTTAGAACAAACTCTACATGAAAAATAGATTGTTCCGCTTCAACTATGTTTCAGGTACCACTATGAATGATCATATTACTAGCTTTAATCAGTTAGTGACTGATCTGTTGAATATGGATGTGACTTTTAAAGAAGAAGATCTGGCTTTGATGTTGATGGGATCACTTTCTGATGAGTTTAAGTATCTTGAAACTACTTTACTTCATGGGAAGGTTGATGTGTCTCTTAGTGAAGTAACTGTTGCCTTGTATAGTTACAAATTGAGAAAGAAAGAAAAGCAAGAAAACGCAAGTGTAAAAGCAGAAGCTCTTGTTGTTAGAGGTCATTCCCAGAGTCAGAATAAAGGAAGGAGAGGGAGATCGAAGTCAAAGTCAAGATTGAGCAAAGATCAATGTGCCTTTTGTTGAGAAAAAGAGCACTGGAAGAAAAATTATCCCAAGCTAAATAATAAAGGCAAACCTGAAAGGGGAAAGGCTATCCCAGAGTCAAATGTAGCTGAGTGTGATGATGCAGATTCAGATCTCTCAATTGCTGCTACACCATCAACCAATTGTTCTAGTTCATGGTTGCTAGATTCAGCTTGTAGCCACTATATGACCCCCAATAGAGAATAGTTCTTTGATTTTAAAGAACTAAAAAGTGGAGTTGTCTACACAGCAAATAATGCCCCTCTTGACACACATGGGATTAGTTCAATTGGCTTGAGGAATCAGGATGGATCAATCAAAACCTTAACAGGTGTTTATTATGTGCTGGATTTGATGAGGAATCTCATCTCTGTGGGAACCTTAGAGTTGGTTTCGAAGTAAGGGCGAAAGATGGGATTATGAAGATCATCTCTGGTGCACTTGTGATAATGAAGGGAATTCAAAAAAGAAATAATGTGTATTAATTTTTGGATAGTACAATTGTTGGGACAGCAGCAGTAACAGCGTCAACTGATGATCAGGAGTTAGAAGCAACCGGGTTATGGCATATGCGGTTGGGGCATACTAGAGAAAAACCCTTGAAATTGCTGATAGATCAAAGATTATTGAAAGGAGCTCGGGCTTGCAAATTAGATTTTTGTGAGCATTGTATCAAAGGAAGAAAACAAGGGTGAAATTTGGAACAGCAATCCATGATACTGAGGTTATTTTGGATTATGTTCATTTAGATGTGTGGGGGCCTTTCAAGACAGCTTCGTTAGGAGGAAAACACTATTATGTCACCTTTGTTGATGATTTTTCTCGGAGAGTTTGGGTGTATACAATGAAGATGAAGAATGAGGTGCTGGAAATTTTCCTTAAATGGAAAAAGATGGTGGAGACTCAAACAGACAGAAAAGTCAAACGTCTCTGTACTGACAATAGTGGAGAGTTAAAAAATGATCCATTTTTGAGAGTCTGTGAAGATGAAGGTATTGTCAGAAACTTCACCGTCAGAAATATACCACAATAAAATGGGGTTGCAGAGCGTATGAACCGGACATTGCTGGAGAAGGTTCGATGTATGTTGCCCAATGCTGGGTTGGGCAAAGAATTTTGGGCTGAGGTTGTAGTATGTGCTTGTCACCTTGTCAACCACTTACCATCAACTGCTATTGGTGGTAAAATGTCATTGGAGAAATGGTTTGAAAATCCTGCTGCAGATTATGATTCCTTACATATGTTTGGTTCCATTGCATATCACCATGTTAAGGAGTCAAAACTAGATCTAAGAGCAAAGAAGGCAATCTTTATGGGGATCACTTCTAGTGTCAAAGGTTATCGTCTTTAGTGTCCAGAAACAAAGAAAGTAATCTTCAGCAGGGATATTACCTTTGATGAAACTATCATGTTGAGAAAGGTGACTTCAAAAAAAATGGAGCAGATAGATGATACTCCTAAACAAGTGGAGTTTAATCATACCAGAATTGTTCCAGCCAATAAAAAAACTGATGATGACTCTCCTATGGTAGAATAAGAGTCAGATAAAGAAGAGGTTTAGACCCAAAAACCTCCACAGCAACAAGAATCAACTGCACAAAGAAAGGAAAAGAGGACCATCAGACAACCTGCTCGTTATGCTAATATGGTCGCTTCTACATCACTAATTATAATTGATGACGTTCTTGCCACTTATAATGAAGCAGTTCAAAGTTCAAAACATAAAAGGTGGAGGATCGCCATGGATAAAGAAATGCAGTCCCTTCAAAAGAATCAAACATGAAAACTAGCTAGTCTTCCGAAGAGAAAGAAGGCAATTGGGTGCAAATGGGTATATGCAAAGAAAGATGAATTTCCTGACAAGGATAATGTTCGCTACAAAGCAAAATTGGTGGCTAAAGGCTACGCTCAGACGGAGGAAGTTGATTATAATGAAGTATTTTCTCCAATTGTAAAGCATTCCTCCATCAGAATTTTGTTGGCTTTGGTAGCACAATTGGATTTGGAACTAGTTCAGATGGATGTAAAAACTACATTTTTACATAGAGACTTGGAGGAGGAAATCTATATGACTCAGCCAAATGGATTCAAAGTTGCTAGAAAAGAAAAGATGGTATACAAATTGGAAAAATCACTGTATGGATTAAAGCAATCTCCGAGGCAGTGGTACAAGCGATTTGACAAATTTATGATAGCACAAAAATACACAAGAAGCAAATATGATCATTGTGTGTATTTACGCAAGCTATAAGATGGATTCTATATATATCTTCTTCTTTATGTTGATGATATGTTGATAGCTTCCAAGAGTTAGACAGAAATTAAAACTTAATTGAACAGGGAGTTTGAGATGAAGGATCTCGGTGAAGCAAAGAATATTCTTGGCATGGAGATATCTAGAGATAGAAAATTGGGGAGGCTTTGTTTATCTCAGAAAGAATATCTGAGAAAGGTACTAAAACATTTTGGCATGAATGAGAAGTCAAAACCAGTTAGTACACTACTTGCTCCTCATTTCAAGCTTAGTGCATCCATGTCACCAAAGAATGATGCAGAACGGGAATACATGACAAAAGTACCGTATGCAAGTGCTGTTGGTAGCTTGATGTATGCAATGGTGTGTACGAGGTCCGATATTTCACAGGCAGTTGGGGTTGTGAGTAGGTATATGTATGATCCTGGCAAGGAGCATTGGTAAGCTGTGAAATGGATTCTACGGTATATTTTGAATACCGTAGATGTTGGTTTGATATTTCAGCAGGATAAGCAAGATAGTTAGTGCGTAGTTGGGTATTGTGATTTTGACTATACAAGTGATTTAGACAAGTGTCGGTCAACTACTGCTTATGTGTTTACTCTTGCAAAAGCACCAGTCAGTTGGAAGTTCACCTTACAGTCAACAATTGCTTTTTCTACTACAGAGGTAGAGTATATGGCAATTACAGAGGCTGTGAAAGAGGCAATTTGGCTTCAAGGGTTGCTTGGTGAACTGGGAATGGAACAAAAGTACATCAAAGTGCATTGTGATAGTCAAAGTGCTATTCATTTAGTAAAGAACCAGGTTTATCATGCAAGGACGAAGCACATCGATGTTTGATATCACTTTGTACGGGAGATTATGGAGTCATAATCCCAAAGATTCAGACCAGTGAGAATCCTGCTGATATGTTGACAAAAGTGGTAACTAAGATTAAGTTTAAACATTGTTTAGACTTAGTCAATATTGTTGAAAATTGAAAGTTGGAATTTGCAGATACTACTGAAGTTTGGATTTGTGAGAGAATTGTATGACATTTTGCTAAGGTGAAATTTGTTGGGTTTTTTAGCAAAATTGCTAATCCCACATCGTTTAGTTATTAAGAGGAGGGGAAAGTTTTTGATTATAAATAGACTTCTCCCCTCCCTTAATTTATCATCCCACAAAATTAGTCTTCTCCTATATTTAGGCTATTTGTATTCTTTTTCTCTTTTGTAATATTTTCTCAATTAGTGAAATATTATTTTCGTAGTGTCCGAGGACGAAGGCATAATTGGTCGAATCTCGTTAAATTTTGTTTTTTCTTTTATGTCTATTTAATAGCTATTGTCGGGTATAGTTATTATTAATTATTGTGCTATTAAAATTACTTGTCTTGATAAATTCTGTCTGTCTAAGAAGTGTGGTTTTTAAAGAGATATTGTGACCCCACCACTGTTTCCTATGAATCTATCTTAAGGTGATT
>CATIWM010197618.1:0-11987 GCA_949671775.1 Mallotus repandus
TTTTTAAAGTAATGCTATATGTACTATTTTTGTGAGGTGTTAAAGTAGTGCTACATGCATTGTAAGTGCTACTAGTTTTATTTACATGATCATGTTATCATGTTTCTTTTTGTGTTTAATTTTTGTTTTAGCATATTTGCAATGTTAGGCCTTGTTTTTACTTTGCCCCTCATATTAAACATTTTATGTATGAATTTATTTTTTTCAAAGGGAAATAAATTTTAAATTTATATTTTTTATCATGTCTTAAGAGAGAGAAGTAAAGAAATATATTATAAAATTTCTTCATAAAGGGGGAGAAAGTTTTTTTTTTCAAATGTACAATTTTTTAATCTTTTTCATGCTTATTTTCAATTGGTATCAATTTCAAATTTCAATCGATATCATCTTCCAAATGGTATGCCTATTTTTTAATTGGTATCCTTTTGGTTTATGTTTAGTTTTTGACTTCTCTTCTTAGTATCTTTTAACTTTATGTTTGGTATCTTATAAAGGGGGAGAAAATTAGCCTGATTATTCTTTCATTGCCTTGTTTTCTGTTTTACAAAGGGGGAGAGAAATTGATTTTTTTTTAAAAATATTCATTTGACTTGTTTTTCATATTTTATTTCCTCCTTTTTAACTTTGTCAAAGGGGGAGAGAAATATGTTATTTTACATGATAGAATAATATATGATTTTTGAATTGTTTTCACTCACCTAAGCACATATTGAGGGGCAAATATTTTTAAAACTATTGAGGGGGAGTATTAAAAATAAAAGCACACACATACACTTAGTGATTTTTATTTATCATTCAAAATTGATTGTCAAAGTCAAAAGGGGGAGATTGCCAGCACCCTTTGCATGATCAAGGTCATAATCAATCTCAATTTAACCTTTCTTTTGACTTTAACAATCAAGTTTAGGTCACTAATGCTTTGTATTCAAGTATTATTATAAGCATAGGTACAATATTACTCTCAATGAAAGCTAAGTCAATTGACAAACCTTTCGATTTTGAATCACATTTGAAGTCTTCAAAGACCTCTAAACCTTATGCATGGAAAATGAACCAAATGCAAAGGAGTGCATTCGGATACAAAACGGACAAGTTTTCATGAGGCCATCCTACGCTCAGGGTCCAGCCTACCCCTAGGGTCTACATTCACAACCCCGACTCCTTATGCCCAAAATGAGAGAAAGAAGGCTGCAACGCTCAGGGTCTACGCTCACGATCCTGACCAGACCCTGAGTGTTTGCAATGGACATTTTTGTGAGTAACGGTCATATTTTTTAATGCTCATGACCCTGAGCCTACCCTCATGACACTAAACATCTGAAATCCTGCAAAAGTTGAATTTGCATTTATTGAAGGAAAGAGACATTGGAGACATAATTAATGCCTCCAATAGCTATATTTTTTAAGCTTAATCTATATATATAATAACAACAATTACATTACTCTTTGATTATCAAAAACTCTCTAAGCATTCATTAAGCTTCATTTTCTTTTATTCAATATTCTTTATGAGAGTTAGTTGTGTATTAGAAAAAAAATTTCTACTTCTTCTAAGTCTGAGGATAGATTAGAAGGGAAGTGAGAGTTATTTCTAAGGAATTGGTTTAAGTGTTTAGCCGTTAAAACACTTGGGAAGTTGGTTTAAAAGTGAGCCTCAAAACTCTTGTTTCTATGGTTAAAGAGTTAGCCTAGAAACTCTTGTTTGTAAGGTTTGAGTTTAGCCGAAAACTCAAGTTATAAAAATCAATCTATGGGAATAGATTTTGATGATTCAAAATCCTAACTTGGATATAAGTTAGGTGGAGACGCAGAATTGTTGAGAATCTAAACTCCTTAAATACTTGTGTTCATTATTCTTCCTTCTCAATTCTCTTTTAATTCTTGTTTAATCTTTTAATTTTCTTCAAATCTTATATTAGCCCTATTCACCCCCCTAGGGCTCTTTCATCTATTTTTTAATTTCCAAGGAAAAAAATCATTTTGTTATAACTTCATTTATGTTTTTTAGATTGCTATGTATCAAAATTTAAAATTTATCCCTATTTAACAATTTTCTATCTACATTTTCCCTCCCTATTAGGCCGCTTTTGGTTTGCTTCCTAATATTGGTACGTCATTATTTGTGTTTCATGTTTCATTCTATATATATATATATATATGAATTGGCTTTATGGTTTTTAGATTTTTATTTATGAACATCAATATTTCCTACACATTTACTATTATTCTTAATATTATTTTCATCATTGTTTTTTTAGCGCAACTATTTAAATCAATATGCAATTATCCTATGTTTCTATCTACATTTTCCCTCCCTATTAGGCCACTTTTGGTTTGCTGCCTAATATTGGTACGTCATTATTTGTGTTTCATGTTTCATTATATATATATATTCCACATCAACAGTCTAAAGAAAATGTTCAAATTTGCAAATAGTTTGTTAAATAATGGTCAACTTTTTTATGTTTTTGTTGACATTGTAGATAATATTAAAGGTGTCGTATATTATATGTTATTTTTACATGTTATACAAGTTATGTACGTTGAGAAAATTTAACTTGATGTTGAATATGTTTTGCGATTTTTTTAAAACAGATTCCCATTTAGGTAGCAATTATTTGCTCGATTACGAATTTTCTTTATGGGCTTGCATCATCTTGAAACTCTTTTGATAGTTCGATTCAAGTTCATGTGACATAAAGAAAAAAACAACGTTCTTTTTTCCTTGGATTGAAAAATAATTTTTTCATTGTTTAAATGTTTAACTAACAAATCAAAACAATTAAACCTATCTTAGATGAAGAAAATTGTGCTTCACACTTATCAAATAAAAGAAGGCATTCTCAATCATTTCCAGCTAGCCAAGAATTCCAAACCATATATCCACATGTTGCATTTGTTGATGGACATTAAAAAAAACAACGTACATGACTTGCACTTAAATTTTCTTCCTAATTTTCTCTTCAAAAATTATTTATTTTGATTCTTCCACTAGATGTTCTTACCTTTAGGTTACCATTTGCAAAAATCCGACATAGGCAGTCCAAATAATGAATGCCATATTATGAGACTTTATATTAGGATGTAGAAGGCATCAAAAATTTGTCATCTAAGAAAAAAAAATTATTCTCTTTGCTGTCAAAAAGGTAGAATTACATTATCTTTCTTGCAACCACCTCCTCCATTTTTCCATGATTTAATGTCATATGATAAAAATACATTATCGAAATATTTTAGAGAAAATATTTGATTATACAATTCTATCTTTGCTTTTTCGTCTATGGGTGGTAATATTGACCATGAGATTAATAGAAAACTAGGTAAGTATATTTTCAAAATTTACGATCAGAATCACCATATGATTGGTTCTTTATTGCCTGTTGATAATGAAAATCCTAGATTTGCACAGTTGTACATTTATGACACAGAAAATTAAGTTCAAAATTGTACTTCAGTTTTTAATTGTCAACCTTCAACTAATATTAATTTATTGATAGTTGATGGTTTAATTAAGATGTTTAATGATGTTAATGTTATCGTAAAATCATTTAGAATGGTTAGAGATAGATTTAAAGAAAATAATTTTATTCCTTTAAAATTAAAACTATTAGGAAAAAAAATATAAAGATAGTATACATTATACTTATACTTCATGTTCAGAGGTTGTTGGTCTAATTGTTGGTGATTTTGGAGTATATGATAAAAATAGAGATATTATCGTTGAATATAAAACTAGACAGTTAAAATGAATTAGTTCTTGTCATTCAAGCCTTATGACAATGCAACACCCTATTTTGTTTTTGTATGGGAAGGATGGGTGTAAATTTGACATTGAGTGTGTTTCTATTAGTCCTTTGCATTATTTTTCAAGGAAATTCATCATAATGCGTGAGTATTATGCATATAGACTACAACAAAGATTTTTAGAAGGCGCAACCCTTTTGAGAGGTGGTCGTTTATTCCAACAATTCATTATCGATGCGTTTATGTGTTGAAAAAGATCGACTAGATTTTATTAGACATAATAAAAAAGAATTTAGATCTGAAATATATTCAAGTATAAAAATGCTATTCATAAAGGGTTCGTAATTTAAACGATATTGGAAAATCAATAATTGTACTGTCGTCTAGCTATACAAGGAGGCCACATTACAAGATTAAACATTATCATGATGCTATGGCTATTTGTAAATTCTATGGACATCTTGATTTATTTGTAACTTTTATATATAATCCATTATGGCCAAAAATCTGACGCATACTTGATTATATTAATGGACAACATCCTGATGATAGACCTGACATTATTAATGGTGTCTTTAAAGTTAAGTTGTTTCAATTGGTTGAAGATATTAAAAAATGAACATTTTGGTAAAATAATTGCTTTTATATACATAGTTAAGTTTCAAAAAAGAGGATTTCCATACATTCATTGTTTGGTTTGGTTAGATAAAATAATGAAACAAAAAGCTGCATTTAATATTGATTCCATAATATCTGCTAAACTCATCATCTCCTTGCATGAAAAATGATAATTGTTCAAAATATTATCTTAAAAAATATTAACCTAAAACATATAATGATTCTAATGGTTTTCCTATACACATACGTTGAGATAACGGTGAATTTGCCATGAAAAATGACATGAAAATAGATAATCATTTTGTTGTGCCACAGAATAAATAACTTATTTATAAATATGAAGCTCATATATGTGTTGACTATTATTATCGAACGTCAATAATTAAGTATTTATTTAAATATATAAGCAAAGGAACCGATAGATATGCGTTGTTATTCATAACTATAGAAAGGATGCATTAGAATCTAATTATATACATGATAATGTTGTTGATGAAATAAAAGAATATTTAGATTGCCGATATAGTTCTCCATGTGAAGTATCTTGGCATCTTTTTGAATTTCCTATACATTATAGATACCCAGCAATAAAAATTAGTTGCTCATTTAGAAAACATGGAATCAAGTTTTGTTTTGTCCAATCGACAATTTATCACGTATCACCAATGATTTAACCTATACACGTACTATATTTACCGAATGGATGATACAAATAAGATACAATAAGAAGCTAAAACTTTAACATATGTTGAATTTTCCACCAAATGGGTTTGGTATTCTCACGAAAAAAATATGGACTAAACAAAAGTAGGTTCGTTGTATAGGTAGAATAGCATATATCTATCCAAGATCAAGTGAATTATATTATTTAAGAATGCTTTTAAATATTGTTAGAAGAATGAAAACATTTTAGGATATTAGAATTTTTTTGTCCATTTTGCATTAAATATTTCAGTCTGCATGTAATGCACATGGTTTGTTAGGCAACAATGCAGAATGGATTAGTGCACTTAAAGAAGCTATGTTGCATGCCACTTCTTCTCAATTACGTCAATTGTTTACTGTGCTCATTATTTTTTTGTGAAGTTGGGGAGCCATATAAACTTTTTGATTTGTTTTGGAAGAATTTTGTTAACAATATCTAGTATGAATTAACCATCTCACTAGACTTTTGAACATTTTTTTAAAAAATAAAGTTTTAATGGAATTATAAAAAATATTTAACAAAAATTATTATTCCCTCTCTAATTTTGATATGCCTTAATCCACTATTTTTTCAGAGTGTGACGTTAATAATAGATTGCTCTTTGAAGAACTAAGTTACGACATTAAAACACTCAAAAAAATTTCACGTTTCTTTAAATCATTAAATGTAGAGGTATAAGATGATGTTATTAATGCTGTAAACCATAAAAGTGGAAGATTGTTCTTTTTTTATGGGTATGAAGGAACAAACAAAACATATTTATATGAAACTATTATATTGTGCTTATGATCTATGGGCAAAACTGTTTTGGTTGTTGCTTCGTTTGGAATTGCATCGTTGTTGTTATTTGATGGAAGAACCATGCATTCTCAGTTTACAATAACTTTGAAAATTAATAAACATTCATCATGTGAAATTAAAAAATGTTCATAATTAACTAAATTATTAAAGGAAACATGTTTGGTTATATGGGATGAGGCTCTTATATGTCATAAACATTGTTTTGAAGTAGTTGAAAGAACATTTAAAGATATTTTGTGCCATGCAAATGATGACTCACAAAGTGTACCTTTTGGCGATAAAACTATTTTATTAGGAGGTAATCTTAGACAAATTTTGTCAGTTATTGCGAATAACAATAAAGAAGATGTTATAAATGCATTGATAACATGCTCTAAATTATGAAATTTTTTTAAAATTTACCAATTAACAATTAACATGAGGTTATCAACAAGTGATGCTTTGACAAATCAAAATCATGAATTAGCCCAGATTTTTGAATGGCTTTTATCTGTTGGTAATGGGATAGTTCTAATGAAAAAGAAGTTTACAGTGAAAAGACAACTTTATTCAAATACCTTATAAAATTGCTTATAAAATATTATGAAAATCCCATGTATGAAATAATAAATAAAATATATACAAATTTTTCAAATGAATATATCGATTATCGATACATAATGGAAAGAGAAATTATAACTCCAACAAATGAAATAGTTGATATTATAAATAGACAATTTTAGAAGCAGTTATTGAAGAAGAAAAAGTTTATTATAGTTTTAACTCAATATGCAAAACATTTGCATAGATTGAAGATTTAGATGTTCTGTATCCTATAGAATTCCTTAATTCATTAAGTTTTAATGGATTCCCACAATACGAATTAAGACTCAAGAAAAATGTTACTATTATGTTGCTCCAAAATATAAATTCAAGTATAAGATTATGTAATTAAACACGATTAATGATCATAGAATTAGGGAAAAAATTATTGAAGTTGTTGTCATAGCCGGTTCGCATTGTGGAGAAAAAAGTCTTCATACTAGAATTATACTAACATATCAGGATAAAAAGTGGCCATTTATTTTAAAAAGAAGACAATTTCCTATAAGACTTTGTTATTGCATGACTATAAATAAAAGCTAAGGTCAAATGTTAAAACAAGTTAGTTTGCATTTAGAAGATGATGTATTTTCCTATGGCTAATTATATGTAGCATTATCGAGAGTTAGTTCTTATATAGGTGTTAGGATTTTAATACACAAGAAATCAAATCTTAAATATGAATATCAAAATTATACAAAAAATATTGTCTACTATGAAATTTTAAATGAAGTCGTATAAAATCATTTACATACCATTTGCTTATTTTTTTTTAAAAAAAAAATTATGTTATTAATGGCAATTAAAGCAATGGCATATGCTTTTTTTTTTGAATATTAACAATATAAATAGGAATATTTGAATAAAGGCACAAATTGTTCGAATATGGAAATTGGTAATATTAGCAACGTAGATGATGTTTATAGCTTAGAGTTCTTGATGCTTGATGAAAATGTTCTATTTAAATTGCTATATGTATCTACATTTATGTTAATTTTTTTAGAAAACAATGTTGATTCAATGCAAGGAACAATTCCAAAACAATTAATCGATCATTTTAGGCCAATGTTAATTGAAGGAGAAATTCATGATATATTGAGATTTGTTGTTGTGCCTGCATAGTCAAGTTACAGAGTTAGTAACCATCCTTTTCAAATTCAATTGTTAAAGAACACTTTCATTAAAGTGTTTGATGACAAGAATGCTTTGATACCTTTTGAGAGATTTGAGTTTCTAAATTTTGATGTTAATTTATTTATGTATTAATTTACTAATTTATTTTCCACACATCTTCAGCCAAATTGTTAGCATTGGAAATGTTGAGGATGTTCGAATCGCCGGCCAAACTACAATGAAAAAAAATATTTCACTTAAAAATGAAGAGTACGGAATTGTTTTATTTTACATCTATATATGTATATGCATATATATATGTGTGTGTGTGTGTGTGTGTGTGTGTGTTACAAAACTTACGATCTAACCATTTACAAACAAAGTTTTCACAAGGATGAAATGCTTAACATCACTTTATAGGATAAAGTTGTTGATTCATTTTGAGATGACATAGTTCTCGAGGAATATATATATATATATATATGTGTGTGTGTGTGTGTGTGTGTGTGTGTGTGTGTGTGTGTGTGTGTGTTTGTTACAAAACTTACGATCTAACCATTTACAAACAAAGTTTTCACAAGGATGAAACATTTAACATCACTTTATAGGATAAAGTTGTTGATGTATTTCGAGATGACATAGTTCTCGAGGAAGAAAACAATGGTCCTGTTATAATTGTTGTTTTATCGGTGTCTATAAGAAGATTCAATGATAGTTTTTTATATTACACATGCGTTATGTTACAATTTCATTAGCCTTTTATTTCTTAAAAATTAATGATGGTTTAATTCTTTTGACATATGCAAAAGAGGACATAACGACTAACAACACCTCAGCAATAAAATTTTTTGCTAACCTTGACATTCCACAATTTGTCACTCTTAGAGAGAGGTCTATCTATGGCTATTATTATTTCTTTTATTTAGTTATAAATTTAGAATTTGCGTTTTATTTTTTTTCCTTTGCTAGGTTACACTAACCTTATCAAAAGATTTTAAAAGTTCAGGCAACATCTAATCCATCACGAGATATTAAATTGAATAAGGATGTTAACAGGAAAAATATTTCTGAATTATTGGCCTTCGACATTCATAGTGACAAGGCTAACGTATTTTTTCCTTTTAAAATACATTAAAAAACTGTTATTCGCACTAATCTCCTTTATTTGTGCATAAAAATGTAGGAAGTCAAGTTTATATGTAAAGCATTTATAAGAAATGTTGAGGCAAATGTCGAATGGTGATATAGAGTGCACCCTCAATGCAAAAGTAGTGTGCAAATTTATAATGAACAAGCATGGTGCAATAACTATGGTGCTTTGAACGATCCGCCTGTTCATTGGTGATGCTAACAATATCTCATTTTTTTAGTTATTCATTAATGTTCGTCTAATGTGATTGTTTTTTCATATAATTGTGTTACTACTCGGTTACAACTTTGATACTAATTAAAACCAACACTTATAATTTTAAAATAGGTACAAATTAAATATAATTGTTGAGTTGGTCATCTAGTCATTGATCTAATTAGCTTGCCGGCGAGCACCTTGGCCTGCCGACAAGCACCTTGGCCGATAGTTACAGAGATTGCTACATGTTCCACCACTTATGAAAAATATTTCTGAATGGAGCAGATTTTCCAAGTTGTTATCAACAACAAGAATGAAGATTCTTATAACCATTCTTTTAAGGTTATGCACATTTTTAAACAAACCAACTTCTTAAATTAAAAAGTTGAGGAAAAATCAAGATTGAATTTTTTTAAGTTTAATTCCTATGCATAAACCTTTGGCCAATAGTATGGCAAGTATTGCAAAAAGATGTATTGATTTTGGAGAAAGTAGTGCACCGAGTGATGTTAAGGAATATGAAAACTCGCATGTTGATGATTCTCCTTCCACAACTATAACGATCAATCAGGTTCATGTTAATTTATTTCCTAAAGAATCACCTCTAAAAAAATCCAGGTGCAGTTTACCATTTTTTATATGAAATATCTATATTAACTAAATTAACATTGCATTTTGTTTATCCTAAAAAAAGTTTTTTTTTTATATTTGTTTAGAAATGAAGATGGAGACAAATAATTAGGGATGATCATGTGGTCATTTGTAAAAAAAATAATTAAACTTTAGTCTTCCTAAAAGACATGCATTTTAATAGAAAATGTGTACTGTTTCTATCCATGTAATTACTATAGTAGCATTTCTTACTCGTATTTTAAGTTAATCTCCTTGAATGAATTATGTTTTATGAATTCATAATATAAATTAATGTTTCATTCATTTCCTTATTGTATTTCATTCCCATCGTTAGCTAACATACCACTCTTCCTCCACAATTATATAGTTTTTTGATTAATTTTTGCCAATCATCTTAATTTACTTAATTTTCAATGGAACAAGATTATATATATATATATATATATATATATATATATATATATATATATCAAACAAAATTTAAAACAGTATAAACATATTTGGAAAAAAATGTTAACTAAAATAATTAGGTAATTAGCACCATTAGAGATCAAATAAACTAGATATAAAAAATGTCAGTATTAAAAATAAATTGAGTATATGTGAAAATGATAGATATTAACAATAATCCAAAGATACATTAACAATATAACATTCCTAACTTAAAATTAAATTCAAAACATAGAACAAAGATTTTCTTCCTTGCTTTTTTTAAGAATATTTTTTATGATTATTTACACAATTAATAATATGTATCAAACAATTTAATCCAAGGGGAAAAACATAAACACTAATTGAATCAAACGACTAATAAATGTTACAAATTCAATTAACTGATATTTTTTGAAGAAACCATAAGTACATTTACTACATATAAACAACTACAATATTTGATGTTTTTACATCACAAAGTTCAACAGTCTAAACTATCCCAAAAAAATAATAAATAAAAAAAGCCATAATGACTAAATCAGATAATCGACACTAAGAATAGAACAAAATAGAAGATTTAATCATCCTCGAAGCCTTTGCAAGTTTTTGATATTTTCTCAATAGTCCAACATGCTTTCTGGAAAGATGGTTATATGAATGACATCAAGTCTGAATTTCTGCACTTGTAGGGTCAACATTCATCTTTAAAATTGTGAGTTCCTTAACCATGTCCAAATCATAAAATGATTCTAAATAGTCAATAGCAGCCATGTTGGAGGTGTTCTTGGCATCTTCAATTGAGTTAGAACTAAATCCAATCATATAAGAAATAAATTAGTTTCCATTACTATCCTCAAATGGATAGTAAATAGTCTATGTAAATAGAGGTCTTTCGTTTTGCTATTCTATTCATCAAGGTTGGTGGAGGGAGGCCAAGCAGTTCTAAAATTGTTTCCAGAATAGCTGTAATTAGAAGTTTAATGACAATAATTTCCTAATTTAAAGAGTCTATGAAGTAAAAAAAAAAAACATATCAAGGCATATAATGGCCATAGCCACCAGCAACAAAATAAATTAAAACATAACATGAAGCCAAGAAAAAAAAATGAAACATTCAAATAATAATTCTTGCACAACTCAACAACCTAAGGTAATAATATACACTAAATGCGGCACTTAATAGTTGAAAAAAATTCAACATCTGAAAAATGTTAGTAAAAAACATATAAAGAAAAAAATACATAGGCAACTGTAAAAGCATGAAAAATAATAGAAAAGAAAGCCCCAGTTACAAACCTTAAAAAAAGTATAGTATTTAATAGATTCAAGAACTCAGCTACATTTCTTAGTAGTAATAAACTTAATAATTTGGGAGAACAAGTATAGGTAGATAAAGCTTTCATAGTAGGTAAACAATATTTATAGCCAAGGGAAGTAAAAAATAATAATAAAGTAACATGTTGAATGACCTCTACTCATATAGGGGGTAATCCGACCTCTACTCATATATGGGGTAATCCAAGCATTAAGCTGGGCTGCATTAAATGCAATACTACGTGGTATATCCAAGGCAAATCCAAATAAAAAATATTACATGGTATATCCAAGGCAAATCCAAAATAAAATATCATAATATCCAAGTAAATCCAAATAGAATATCATAATATCTTTTTTCAGATTTTGTAGCTACAACAATTACATTTAATTAATTCATGCAGATTTATATTCCAAAATAAATGTCATTATCTTCTATAAAAAAAATAATTGCTTTGCTTTTAAAAAGCAAATATAACAACATTAAAATAATAAATATAACTAAACATAGTAAAAAACTTTAAACAACAGTAGCCTACAGCATATCCTCTTTTCAGACCTGATAGATTTGCATACAACAAGCATTAAAATGCCCCAAAATTCCATTAGAACCAAAAGAAATTATATATCATTCCAACAAGTAAAACCACAACATTAAGCAACACCTCTTTTTTTTTTGTACACAACATGCAAATG